>JBBYHH010678697.1:0-10256 GCA_038382905.1 Daphne laureola
AATCACAGCAAGGCACGTTTAAGACTGTTTTCAGAAATTGTCAAGCAACTAAACTTACCTTCTCGGAAACTGATTCTTGATTGTAAAACATGGTAGAACTCAACTTATCAGATGCTTTCTTGTGCCTATGTAGTGAGAGATGCTTTTCCGATGTTCCAAAGGCAAGATTCTCATTATTTTTTGTGTCCAACAATAGAAGATTGGGAGAAGATTGCAAAAATTATAGAGCTTTTAGAGGTGTTCTCCAATGTCATCAACCTCATATCTGGAAGTAAGTATCTAATAGCCAACATGTATCTACATGAAGTTTATGAGGTTAAACAAGTGTTGGATCTTCGTGCATCTTCTTCTGATGTTTTTATGAAGCAAATGGTGCTGAAGATGAAGAAAAAGTTTGATAAATATTGGAAAGAGTGCAACTTGGTGATGTCATTAGTTTCCTCCATGGATCCCAAGGTGAAACTGAGCGCTGTTGATTATTACTTTGAGAAAATATACACTCCATCAGAAACAGATAATTACAAAGAAAATGTGAGAAGTACTATGCGTGAGATTTACAGAGAATATGCAACTATCTACAAGATCCAAGATGAAGTTGATGAAAGTAGAAACCCTTCCATGAATTCTTCAGGAGGCACTGCTTCGAGAGGGTGGATGAAATTCTGTCATGTACTAAAGGTAGCACAAAGTTTGGGTCCAATGAAATCAGATTTGGAGTTGTATCTAGAAGAACAAAACTTTATGTGCTCGAGTACTGGGAGCAACAAGTTTGACATTTTGCAATGGTGGAAGGAAAATGCTGCCAAGTACCCTATTTTGTCGAGGATGGCTTGTGATATTCTCACAATCCCTATTACAACTGTTACTTCAGAAGCAACGTTTAGTGCCGGCACTAGAGTTATTGATTCATATCATGCATCACTCTTAATTGACACGGTGCAAGCATTAATTTGTGGTGGGGATTAGCTCAAACATATCCATGGTATCAAGAATAAAAATTGAGTAAGTCTTTTTTGAGTTGAACTACCTGAGTCTCTTATTTATTCTAAAAAGTTACTGTGACTTTCAAAGGAAATAATGCATGAATGTAAGAAATCATGCATGAATGTAAAACAAAGCATGTGTTTGTTGTGTAGTATCTATTTTTCACTTGTAGGGGGCTTTGATGTGGCTGATTACTTTGATGTTATTATTGATTTATATTTTTTTTGTAGGTGTTGGAGCCGGTGGAAATTAAGCTACCTTGATGTGGCTGAATGGTGCAGCCGTGCAGTGGAACAATTTCTATCCTGTTGTTATGGTTTAAATTTTGTTGAATTCTGTTGAGTTGAATTATGTTTAAGCTTGAGTTAAATTCTTTTAAATTCTGGACTTGTGATGTTCTGTTGGTTTAGGTTTTCTGGAATTTGATTTGCAAAAACTTGTGATGTTGTGATGATTTGTTTGCTGAATTTCTGATGGTTTAATTGCTGAAATTTGTTTGTTGGAACATATATTTGTTTGGGTAAGTTGATTGCAGATTGCAGATGGTCAGCAAATGCAGGGGCAGCAAATGCATTCATTTCCTGATCTTAGTAAGTGAGTGTCATTTGCAGATGGTCAGCAAATGCAGGGGCAGATTGCAGATGGTTAAGTGAGTGATGAAGGAATGGGCACATTTGCCTCTGCATTCAGTGATTAAAGAAGTTTTGCTTCAGCAACTTGTTCACGAGCCCAACGACCCTAACGAGCCTAACGAGCTCGCGAACCTAAGCAAGCTCGAGCTTCACGAGCCATCGAGCCGAGCTCGAGCTCGAATTATCGGGCTCGAAGAGGTTTGAGCCGAGCTCGAGCCGACCCCGAATTTCATGAGCCCGAGCTCGAACCAGTCAGGCTCGGGCTTGACTCGGCTCGGCTCGATCTCACCCCTAAAATTCAACTGTAACATAGATAGTACTGAATACTGATGGACCTAAATGCTAAGTGAAGACAAAATAAAGGACTACCAAGGAGTAAACCCACATTTACTATAGATAATGGGCCTCCTTGGTTAGTATTGATAATATATATATATATATATATATATATATAATTAGAATCAATGGAATTATTATTGGAAAATAACAGCAAAGCCACTTTTTTTTTAAAACTTGCATAAATTTACAATTTGGTCTCTCAATTTTTTTAGATTGCATCCGTAGTAAAATACACATTTCATTCATGAAATTTCTAAAAGAAATAAAAAATCAAGATGGTCCTTATATAATTACGTGTTTTGTCTCTAAAACCTTTATATTGTATATGAAATCCTCCAACCAAACATGAGATTATTAATCATATAAAAAAAACTTTGAAATATTCACTTGTTTATGATGTTCGAACCAAACAAGGAATTGTGAGATTATGTTTCGATGTATTCTACTCGTCCATCATAAAAAAGTGATAAATTTATTTGTGTTGTTTTGCAATATTTAATATTATGGTTCTTTTTCATGAATTTTAGAAATTCTCTTGCATTCAAACACGTAGCTGATGGTAGAAATTTAGATAATTCATATGCGTGTCATAATTTAAAATATAAATTTTCTAAATATATATATATTTTTGTTAATTTTTCTCATTATTTATCTTTGTAAATACTTGAGTTAAGTATTAAGGCATGAAACATAAAATCAAATGTATCAATCTTTTTTAGGGACATCGAGTATTTACCATCATCTTTACTCTAAATAAAGTTATGCTTTCCTAGAATTCTTATAATCTACCTACCAAATGTAGCAAGTCTATTCACCAATTAGTGGGTGAAACCACTAGTTATGTAAAGACAAAACTACCCCTTTATTTTCTAACTTTGTTTTAGACTAATCCATCCATAACCAATCTCTCATTCTTTCCAACCCGTCGTCGTGACAAACTAATCCAACCTCTAGGAGCATGAATTTGCAGCGGACAATGATCAGCCACCACCATTCGTTGTGATGACCTTCGATGATAACAACCTCACCAAGGAAGAGTCATTCTTGGATTCGTGGCTACAACAAGGACCTCTACTACAACAAGGTAGGGCAACCTTTCAACTATGTGGCAAGGTAGAGATGGATCTAAGACCTTACTCCTACGGTGTCGAGCACAACCAAAGATATAAATCTTGATACTCAAGAATGAGCCTCAAGAGATGAGAATGGAGGTAGCAAGCAATGAGAACTAAGAAACACTTCTCACAAGAGAGTTTGCATTCAAAATAGTTTTAAGTTCCTACAATATGAAATCCCTCCTTTAGAAGGAGTATCCAACTAATCCTAGATGCACACAATCATCATTACAACTTAGGGATGATCACTCTTTAGTCTAATCTCTACTCTTAATCAAGGAAAAACCAAAATGACAAGTTTTCTGAAATTAGAACAGGCTGGGATGCAAGTATCAGGCGCTACTTCCTTGGCGCTAGGTGTTGGTGAGACGCCACTTCAGATGCCTTGAGGCGCATGTTCTAGGAAATCTAGGGCGCTATTAGACGCTAGTTACATAGGGGAGGAGCCTATTTTAGGCGCCAGTTTGGCGCCTGGTGGCATTAGTCTGAAGGAAACATGGCCAGTAGGTGCCCTTTTGAGGCACTGGCCTAGCTTCTAGCACTAGTCTGGAGCCTCTTCTCAAATTGGTGCTAAGGCATGGCGCTGGTCATGGGCGTTAGTTTGTGACACCTTGAACTCGTGTCGGGTCTTGTTCTATTGCTTCTTTTCCAGGTATGGTGACATTCAATGCCTTGTTAAAGTGTGAGCTCATCTCTTCTAAGTAAACACCCATTTTTTGAAGCTTGAACATCCTTTCTTGACCTTCCTATTCTTGTGTCATGATCTTGATGAAGGTGTTGAGGCATACTTGAGCTTTCTTGAATCGAGCTCTTGTCATTGGTCCTCCTAAGCCTTGAATTGGATTAAGAGTGATTTTTTATGCTTGAGCTTGATGTGTTGTTGGTGCTATGATGGTCATGCCCTCCTCATCCCCTCCCTCTTGAAGTGAATCCGACCTCGGATTCATATCTTCTTGTTCACCTTCAAAGGGACATAAATCACAAACATTAAAAGTTCCATGGACATTGTAAGAGCCATCATTAGGAAGATCAAGGACATAAGAATTCTCCCATGTTTTCTTCACAATTTGGAAGGGGCCATCTCCTCTTGGACTCAACTTGTTCTTCCTAGCTTGAGGGAATCTCTCATTCCTCAAGTGCAACCAAACCCAATCACTAATGTTGAATTTGATATGCCTCCTTCCTTGATTGACATGCCTAACATAGGCTTCATTTGCTTTCTCTATTTGATGATGCACATTCTCATGTAGCTCTTGCATCTTCTTTGCTTTCTTCTCACCTGAAATATCAAAAATCTCTACAAGGTGAAGTGGCATCATATCCAAGGTTTTAAGAGGGTTAAACCTATACACTATTTCAAAAGGACTATAACAAGTAGTAGAATGGAAACTCCTATTGTATGCAAACTCTACATGAGGTAAGCATTGCTCCCATTCTTTCGAATTCTTTTTAAGTAAAGTCCTAAGAACGATGATTAAGGTCTTATTAGTGATCTCGGTTTGCCCATCAGTTTGGGGGTGACAACTAGTAGAGAATAACAACCTAGTCCCCCTAGTCCCCAACCTTGACCATAGAACTCTCCAAAAGTGACTTAGGAACTTAGAGTCCCTATCATTAACAATGATCCTAGGCAAACCATGATATTTAACCACCTCTTTAAAGAACAATTCGGCCACATCCTTGGCATCAGTAGTTTTTTTTTCAAGGAATGAAGTGAGCCATCTTTGAAGATCTATCAACAACCACAAAAATTGAATCATGTCCCTTACTAGTCCTAGGCAAACCCGTGATAAAATACATGCTAATATCAACCCATGACATGCAAGGAGTAGGTAAAGGAGTATACAACCCAGGTAGCTTCTTCTTGGATTTGGCCTTTTGGCATGTGACACATTAATAGCACACCTTCTCTACATCTTTCTTGAGGTGTGGCCAAAAGAAATGTTCTTTTACTGCTTCAAGGGTCTTACGTACACTAAAGTGTCCCATAAGCCCTCCTCCATGAGCTTCTTGCACTAGTAGCTCTCTCATAGAACTCCTTGGTACACACAACTTGTTAGCTTTAAATAAATAGCCATCAAACAAGCAGAAAGAGTCAACACCTTATTGAAAGCATGCTTTATAAATTGTACCAACATCAGGATCATGCTTATACATGTCTCTAATATGCTCAAATCCTAGCACTTTGGTGTCCAAAGAAGCAAATAAGGTGTACCTCCTAGAAAGGGCATCCGCCACTACATTCTCTTTCCCTTTCTTATATGTGATCAAGTAAGGAAAAAGCTCAATAAATTTCATCCACTTAGTATGCCTTCTATTCAACTTTCCTTGACCTTGTATGTATTTGAGAGAGAAATGGTCATTGTGCACAATAAATTCTTTTGGTAACAAGTAGTGTGACAAAACTTCTAGAGACCTCACAAGGGAATATATCTCCTTATCATAAGTTGAGTAGTTTAGGGTGATAGCACTTAGTTTTTCACTAAAGTAGGCTATTGGATGATCCTCTTGCATCAAAACATCCCCTATGCCAACTCCACTAGCATCACACCTCAAACAATTTATCAAAGTTTGGGAGGGCAAGAAGGGGTGCACTACTCAACTTGAGTTTTAATTCCTAAAATGCTTTTTGTTGGGACTCTCCCCACACAAAAGGAACATTCTTCTTGGATAACTCATGTAAATGGGTGGCAATAAAGGAGAAATCGTTGACAAACCTCATATAAAAGCTTGCCAAACCATGAAAGGATCTCACCTCTGTGAGACTATTTGGTGTAGGCCATTCTTGAATTGTCTTGACCTTAGTCTCATCTACCCTCAACCCTTTACGACTAACAACATAACCCAATAAATTGACTTCACTAGCACAAAACACACAGTTCTCAAGTTTAGCAAACAAGCATTCTTTTCTCAAAGTTTCTAAGACAACTCTAAGATGCTCAACATGCTCCAATGTAGTGTGTGAATAAACTATGATGTCATCAAAGTATACCACAATAAATTTACCAATTAAATCTCTCAACACATGATGCATCAATCGCATGAAAGTACTAGGTGCATTTGAGAGACCAAATGGCATCACTTTCCATTCATATAATCCCATCTTGTTTTTAAATGCCGTTTTCCATTCATCCCCTTCCTTCATTCTTATTTGATGATAGCCGGATTTTAGGTTAATTTTAGAGAACACACAAGAACCCGATAATTCATCTAGCATATCATCCAATCTAAGAATGAGAAAATGATACTTCACCGTGATCATGTTGATGGGACGACAATATACACACATCCTCCAAGTATCATCACTTTTAGGTACTAGAAGTACTGGGACAACACATGGATTCAAACTTTCCTTGATGAAACCTTTGGATAAAATTTCATCAATTTTCCTTTGGATTTATTTTGTCTCCTCAGGATTGCACCTAGGCGACCCTATTTGGGAGTGGAGCTCCCGACACCAAGTCAATTTGATGATCAATCCCTCAGATGGGTGGTAAACCTCTTGGTTCTTGGAAAACATCCTCAAATTCCTGCAAAAGACAAGAAACATCACAAGGAAGAGAAGACAATAATTTAGGAGTTAGTAAACAATGTGATGGGACCAAAAGAAGGCAATGTTTTCGGTTGAGTAGGGCTCTTTTTGTGTCTTTTTCTTTGGCCAAGTGTAAGGTACCCTCTTATTTTCTCTCAACCTCTCTCTTTTCTTTTGATGCACTCCTACTCTTTTTTTCTCTCACAAGCGCTTGGCTTGCCTCTTTCACTCTCAAAGCTTCCTCAATTTCTTCTCTCTTTCTTCCCTCGGCCTCACCTTGTAAATGGAGTTGATCTTGTAGAGCTTGGGTAGGAGACAAAGGCACCAATGTGTACTTCTTGTCATTGAGTCTAAGAGCATATTTGTTTCTTGCTCCATAATGTACCACTTCTTCGTCAAATTGTCAAGGTCTCCCTAGCAAGATATGTGTTGTTTGCATATCTACCACATCACAAAGGATCTCATCCTCATATCCTCCAATCTTGAGAGGAACCTTCACTTATTTCACAACTTTGACACTTGCGGTGTCATCAATCCATTACAATTGGTAGAGATTTGGATGCTTCAAAATAGGCAACTTGAGCTTGTTCACCAAATCTAAACTAGCGACATTAGTGCAACTTCCAACATCAATGATCAAGCTACACACTTTGTCTTTCACCATGGCTCTTGTTTGGAAAAGTTTTTCTTTTTGAGAAATTTTAGTTGTCTTTAGTTTGGCTTGCAATGTTCTTCTAAACACTACCATCAAACCCTCCATTGATAGAACTTCTTCCCACTCTTCTTCTACTATCTCTTCATGATTCTGTTCAACCTCTTCTTCACTAGAGATATTACCATTGGGCCGAATTGCCATCAACTTTTTATTAGGACATTCATAAGAATAATTCCCTTTTCCTCCACATTTGAAGCACTCAAGTATCCTTGTATGATTTGGTGGTTGATTTTGAGGAGTGTTGTGGGTTTGTAGTGGCCTTTGGTGGAATCTAGGATTTGATGGGGGTTTTGTGTCTTAGGATTTTTGAACATTAGGTTGGGGCCAATTTGTAAGGGGAATAGGCTTGCTCCAAGGGGGTCGGTTGGAAGATGGGTGTGATGTAAAAGATGGGTAGGGGCTGGCCTTCTTGACTTGTCTCTCAATCTTCATGGCTTTGTGCACCATTTCTATGAGATTGCTATATTCACAAAGCTCAAGGAGCTTCACAATTTCTGGCTTCAAACTACAAAGGTACCAATTCATTTTTGCCTCTTCTCCCTCTTGTACATTTGCTCTCATCGTATCTTTCTCAAGATCTTTCATGTAATCTTCAACCGAATGATTGCCTTGAGTAAGTTCTTGCAATCTTTGACAACTCTCTCTATCATAATAAGGAGGCACAAATTTCTTCCTCATCAATGTTTTGAGCTATTTCCAAGAGTCTACCGGCCTCATTTGACCGTTTGCTCTATCAAGAGACAAAGTCTCCCACCATGTTATAGCATAACCCAAAAACTCAATAGTAGCCAATTTCAATCTCAAATGGTCCGGATAACCATATAAATAAAAAATCATATTGGCCTTTCTTACCTAATCTAGGAACTCCCCCGGGTCACTCTTGCCATAAAATGTAGCCACTTGCAACTTGATACCTTGCATTGCTTGTTGTTCAAGGTTGTATGGTGGTTTCTTTGTTGGTAAAAAAATTGCCTTAGTGGTGGGTTGTCATCTTCTTCCTCATCTTGCCAAAGCCTTCCAGGCCTTCTTCTTGGTTCTTCATAAAAAAAAAACTTTTCAATCTTGACCTCTTGGATTTTGGTAAATAAAGCCTTCAAATTCCTCTTCACTTTCTTTTACAATTGTGTTGAATTGATGTTATTTTCTGGGTCTTTGGAGGGGAATTTGGTTGGTGGTTTCATGTTGGCTAGGATGGGAAGTGTTTAGGGTCTTGTGTTGGTTGAGAGGTGTTTGTGGATTTGGGGTTTGGGTGTGTACATTGCTACCATTTCCTCCCTCATCTTCCTTTCTCTTTCCATTTGCAATCCCCCCTCTCTATTCTATTTAGCCTCTCATTATTGGCATTCATGGTTGTGGCTATATAATTCACCGTCTTTGTGAGTTCCAATATCATCTTTTAGAGACCAAGTTGTGATGGAGGTAGGGATGGAGAGTCCGAATTCACCTCTTTCATTATATGTAACCGAATTGTCCAATCTACCTCACGTGTTTGCACTCGTGTTTCACTCAATAATTGGCTCTTTTCAGGATGTTCACTATATGCCCTTTTCCACTCTAAGTGTTTCACAAGTGCTAACCACTCTCTTCAGATCTCCAAGTCCTTGAGTGTAGACATACTCACCTTGAAAATCAATACAATCAAATGGTTTGAAAATATTTTCCAAAATCGAGAAGTAAAGTTCTAGTTACTAGGATTTGGCTTGTAATATTCAATGGTGAGTTGGGGGTTGAAAGAACACTTAGGTAGGCATTTGAAAATGGCTTGAAACACTAAATTTGTGGTGTAAGTTTTTCTATTTTTAGCACTTAATAAAAATGCCACTTCACACACTTTCTCTCTCTCTATTTTTTTATTCAAACTTTCCTTTTTCTTAACAACACTTAACACAACTTCTTCTTTAAAAACAACAACTAACACTTTAAAAACACCACTAATTCGAGATATAACTTGAATCCTTAAGGGAATAACAAGTTAATTAACACTAAGGGATAACACAACAAAAACAACAACAACTTGAAACAAACACTTCAAGAACACTTTAACAGGACAAAGGGTATAAAAATGAATTTTTCACCTCTGTTTCTCCAATAGCCAAACCTAGGCTCTAATACCAGTTGATAACAGCCTCAACAAGGAAGACTCTTCCTTGGATCCGTGGCTATAAACTTGGGGCGGAATTGAAGCACCACTCAAAGGATCTCCACTACAATAAGGTAGGGCAACCCTTCAAATATGTGGCAAGGTAGAGATGGATCTAAGACCTTACTCCTGCGGTGTGGAGCACAACCAAAGATATAAATCTTGATACTCAAGAATGAGCCTCAAGGCATGATAATGGAGGTAGCAAGTAATGAGAACTAAGAAACACTTCTCACAAGAGATTTTGCATTCAAAATAGTTCTAAGTTCTTACAATCTGAAATCCCTCCTTTAAAAGAAGTATCCAGCTGATCCTAGATGCACACAATCATCATTACAACTTGGGGATGATCATGCTTTAGTCTAATCTCTACTCTTAATCAAGGAAAAACCAAAATGACAAGTTTTTCAAAATTAGAATAGGCTGGGGTGCAAGTATCAGGCGCCACTTCCTTGGCGCCAGGTGTTAGTGAGGTGGCACTTAAGATGGCTTGAGGCGTAGGTTCTACGTGAGCTAGGGCACTATTTGCCACTAGTTACATAGGGGAGACACCTATTGTAGGCGCCAGTTTGGTGCCTGGTGGCATTAGTCTGAAGGAAAAATGACCAGTAGGTGCTCTTTTGAGGCGCTGGTCTAGCGTTTGGCCTAGCTCCTGGCGCTAGTCTGGAGCCTCTTCTCAAAATGGTGCTAACGTGTGGCGCTGGTCATGTGTGCCAGTTTGTGGCACCTTGAACTGGCACCGAGTCTTGTTCTATTGCTTCTTTTCCAAGTATGGTGATGTTCAATGCCTTGTTGAAGT
>JBBYHH010678808.1:0-10256 GCA_038382905.1 Daphne laureola
GTTGTCAATGGCTACAGTACAAGCCGCTCTTCTGGGAGAAGAGATACGTAGAGGGGATGATCAGAGTTCCACTTCTATATCGAAGTCTGAAGCACTGATGACAAAGGGTAGGGGGAGGTCTAGATCCAGGTCTAGAAAGCAGAATAATTACTGGGAAAAGTCCAGGGGTAACTTAAAAGACTGCATGAAGGACTAGCCATGTCACAACTGCGGAAAGTTTGGGCATTGGAAAAATGAGTGTAAGGAATCAAAGAAGAAAGGCGATAAGAAGAAGTCGAAGGCATAACAAGCGCAACCAGAGATAGACATCGTTACTTCCGAGGAGGAGTTGGTGATAGTCTGAGACAAGATTGGTTCTTGTACAGGTACTGCCTTCATGGACGGTGAGTGTGTCATCGATTCTGGTGCTTCTTTTCATGTTACTCCACACAGAAAGTTCTTCTCTTCTTACACAACTGGTAATCATGGTGAAGTGCGGATGGGTAACAAAGACACTGCCATTATATTTGGATGAGGTGACATCTGAATACAGATGAGCACAAGTTACAACTTACTTTTGAAGGAAGTAAGACATGTTCCAGATTTGAGATTGAGTTTGATATCCACTGCTCAACTTGATGATGAGGGCTACATCAACACATTCGGAAATGGTATTTGGAAGATGACAAAGGGTTCTTTGGTTGTTTCCAAAGGAAAGAAAGATTGTTCTTTATACAAGACTCAGACAAAGCTTGATACAACTCAACTAAATGTAGTGGAGAGGTCATTTGAGGTTTGGCACCAGCGGTTAGGACACATGAGCGATAAGCGGTTGAAGCTTCTTTGTAAGAAGGAATGCATACCTGATCTTCATGATGGTCTGACAGACAAGTGTATTGATTGCTTGATGAGCAAGCAACACCGATTGTCATTCTCCAGAGAGTCGACAAGAGCAACAGAGAAGCTTGATCGTGTACACTCCGATGTGTGTGGTCCGTTGAAGGTAAAGTATCTTGGTGGTTCTTCATATTTTATTACTTTTATTGATGATTTCTCTAGGAAATTATGGGTGTACCCTATGAAGACCAAAGAGCAGGTTATTGAAAAGTTTAAGATATTTCATCCACTGGTTGAGCGTGAAACAGGAAGTAAGCTGAAGTGTATTCGCACAGATAACGTGGGAGAATACATCGGCCAGTTTGATTCCTATTGCAAGGAATATGGTATTCATCATGAGCAGACAGTTTCTAAAACCCCTCAACACAATGGTGTTGTGGAAAGGATGAACCAAACATTGATTGAGAAAGTGAGATGCATGCTTTCATTGGAAAAGCTTTCAAGATCATTCTAAGGTGAAGCTTTTCTCACAGCTTGTCAAATTGTTAACCTGTCTCCCTCCAAGGCTTTGAATGGTG
Organism: Daphne laureola; assembly: GCA_038382905.1. Taxonomy (NCBI): domain Eukaryota; kingdom Viridiplantae; phylum Streptophyta; class Magnoliopsida; order Malvales; family Thymelaeaceae; genus Daphne; species Daphne laureola. The sequence continues at coordinate 1,395 of JBBYHH010678808.1, forward strand.
ATGTTGAAGACAACGTATGGTTCAGTAAGGACATGAACTACTATTATTTGTGAGTGTTTGGTTGTCATGTGTTGGTTCACATACCAAAGGATGACAGGACGAAGATTGATGTCAAATCTCGTTAGTGTATTTTAATTTGATATGGTGGTGAGAAGTTTAGTTACAAGTTTAATGATCTAGTTGTGAAGAAAGTGATCAGAAATAGAGATTATACTTTCTTTGAGAACCAGACTCAGAAAGACTTCACAGAAGGTGATCAGTTTGAGGCTTATGATGATGACTTGGTTGATTTGGATGTTCAATAACCGGTTGATCCTCCTACAACAGAGCAAGCTCCTACGGGGGAGCAAGATGCACAATCTGACTCTGATGAAGAGATAGTGCAACCTCATGTTGGAAACCATGAAGATGATCAGGCAGAGGATATGGGTAATGATCATGTTGAAGTGCCAGAATCAGTGGCACAAGAACAAGACCAAGGTCAACCCCAGGCATCCTGAGCTCCACAGGAGGTGCGCATATTAGTAAGAGAATCGAGACTGTTATGTTTTATTGTCAGATGATGGTGATCCCCTTTTTTTTGAAGAGGCACTTGAAGATTCTCACAAGAAGGAGTGGATAGCTGTGATGCAGGAAGAGATGAAGTCTCTCCATAAGAATCACACCTACATGCTTGCTAAGAGAGCAATTGACAGAAAGTTTCTCAAGAACAAATGGATTTAAAATATCAATTAGGAAGATGACAAGTCTAGTCCCAAGTACAAGGCTAGACTAGTGGTTAAGGGTTTTGCTCAGAAGAAGGGAGTTGATTATGATGAGATATTTTCTCCAGTGGTAAAGATGACATCTATCCGCGTGGTATTGGGATTGACTGCTACATTAAATCTGGAGGTGGAGCAACTTGATGTCAATACAATATTCTTGCATGGTGACCTTAAAGAAGATGTCTACATGGAGCAACCAGAAGGTTTCAAGGTCAAGGGGAAAAAAGGTATGGTGTGCAAGCTTGTGAAAAGCTTGTATGGATTGAAGCAAGCGCCAATGCAGTGATACAGGAAGTTTGAGTCATTCATGACACAATAAGGGTACAAGAAGACATCATCCGACCACTGTGTGTTTCTGAAAAAGTTTGGTGCATGTGACTTTATTATTCTACTCTTATATGTGGATGACATGCTTATTGTGGGATGGAATTTGCAGAGGATTTCAGGTTTGAAACAGGATTTGGCTAAGTTGTTTTAAATGAAAGACTTAGGTCACGCCAAGCAAATTCTGGGGATGCACATAACTTGTAACAGAGATCAAAATAAGTTATGGCTATCACAAGAGCAGTATATTGAGAAAGTTCTCAAGCAGTTTAACATGGATCAGGCCAAGGCTGTGAGTTATCCATTAGCTCTTCAGTTCAAGATGAGCAAGTCTTCATCTCCTTAGTGTGAAGAAGACAGAGTGAAGATGAGTAGAATTCTATATGCATCTGCTATTAGGAGTTTGATGTATGTGTTGATGTGTACCAAACCATACATTTCATTTGTAGGTGGCATTGCTAGCAGGTTTCTTGCAAATCCAGGGAAAGACAATTGGGAAGCGGTTAAGTGGATTATGATATATCTACGAGGAACTTCCAAGTTGTGTCTTTGTTATGGTGATACCAAATCAGTTCTGTCAGGTTATACAGATTCAGATATGATAGGTGATGTTGATAGCAAAAAGTCAATAATGGGGTATTTATTCACTTATTGTGGGGGGAAGTTGTTTCATGGCAGTCCAGGCTACAGAAGTGTGTTGCTGTATCTACCACAGAGACATAGTACATTGCCATTACTGAAGGTTTCAAAGAGATGCTTTGGATGAAGATATTGTTCACGGAAATTGGTTTGAAGCAAGAGAAGTATGTGGTGTTCAGTGATTCATAGAACGCGATACATATCAGTAAGAATTCCAGTTTTCACTCGAAATCCAAGCACATTCAGGTGAGGTATCAGTGGATTAGAGAAGTCCTTGATAAGAACGAGCTCTACCTAGATAAAGTCTATACAGATGACAACGTTTCAGATATGTTTAAAAAATGTCTGCCCAAAGATAAGCATGATTTCTGTTGCACCAAAGGCGGGATGAGCTTGGTGCGTTCTTCCTCTTACTGAAGCGATGGTGGTAACATCTCCTCCTTGTTTCGATTAGAGGGGGAGATTGTTGTGATAAAATACCACAAATGGTCTAATCCAAAGTGTGGTACCTTAAGTGAACAAGTTGATAAATTTGGATGACTCCTTGATACTTGAGCCTATTGAAACCTAATTCTATTTAAGGTTTCACGTGAAGCTTCGGTCATCGAATTGAGCGCAGAATTGAGAGAACTTCTAGCTTGCCTATTTCGCCAACTTGTTCGTAAGCTCCCAAGGTTCCAATCGCTTGCTTCTTTAGGAAGCAGCTGTGGGAGCGTGGAAAACAGGCCAACCGTTTGACATGCTTATGTGTGTGCTTGCCACCAAGCTGCTTCCGCCTGCCCTAAACAGGACAACACAACTTGCTTCATGAAGGGAAAACGGTGGACTTGAGATAGCGACCAAAACAATCAGCTGGTTGCTTCTGTGCTTCGCCTAAAGCACTGTCCCTTCACGTGTGTTGTGCATCGGTACCCGATCAGAGAAGATTTTGGACGGTGTGTTCCATGTTTGGTTTGTGGTTGGTTTATTCTCTCTGTGTTTTCCGAACAACAAATATTTTACTTTTTTGTGAGAACATTGTGATTATAATTTGAATTAATAATATCTTAATTGATTTCCTAAATTATTATAGTTGATTTAAGCTTGGGCAAAAACTTAAATCATTAAACATTGTACCATTATTGATTATAGTGGATTCTGCTCTCGGTTTGCCCTGTGGTTTTTCCCTCTATACTAGAGGATTTTCCACGTTATATCGTGTATCTCTATTTATTGTTTCTGCGTTGATCTAGTGCTGCTAGATTTCTGGATATATTTACTTGGAGAATTTTTCTGGGTTTATGTTTGTCAAATTTTCACTCCAGGTTAAGCATAGATATTCGTGATTTATCCCCAACATAGTCTTGTAGCAGTGAGGTACATTAAGCTACCAACAATCTGCTTGAAGTATGTAGCCCCCACACTCTTCACTGAACCATTCTTGATCAGTTTCAAGTTAGTCTCAACTGGTGTAGCTGTTGGATTACAATCCTTCAATCCAAACTTGCTAAAAACTTCCAAAGTGTGTTTTTTTTAGTAAAGTCTATTTTTAGTCCCTTAACTATTAAATGTGTCCTATTTTAGTCCCTTTTAGGAATTCGTCTTGTTGTGATCCTAACGTTGTGTTTTTTTATCCTGTTTTAGTCATTCCGTCCGTCAAGTTGATCGTTAAATTAGGTTATTTTTACGTAAATACCCCTAATAATACATTTGAATTACACATTTAATAAATATATGGCCATTAAACTTTTAATAAATATACACATAAGTCCCTAATGTTTCACTCCCTCTTGTTAACCTTAAACCCACTAAATTACACATTCAATAAATCAAATCACCACTTCTCTCTTTCTATCGACGAACATGTTCAATTTCTGGGTTTTTCATCTCCAATCTGACATTAAAAAAAATTAAATAAGGGTCGAGAACTATTGAGAATGAAACTCCATCGAGAGTACGCCGCCGGCCACATTACTCATCCAATACCGAAAAACAAACCCAAAAATGATATTTTTGTGAACTCATAACTTGAAGAACTTGAAAAACAAGTTTGCTGTTTAATGGCTCAACAAGAACTCATCCATCCATTAATTCTTAAAATCAACAAAAAAAAAACCCCTAAATTACTTATCATCAGCACACTCATTATCATCTGTCTAGTGGCTACAAATGAGCAAATGTGGCATGGAGTGAGCAACTTGATGTAATAGCATGAGTACCCTCAATTGAGTCCTCAGAGTCTTTCAAGAGTTGTTCCAAATCTGGACGATATGAGATTGAATCTTTTATCATCTTAATGGATATTATCCTTCAATTTTGTAGTATTTGTTGATAATGGAAGCTTTTTCAGTATATAAATCGGGCCCTTCAGATCTGAAGTTCAGAATCGGCACTTTCAGATCTGCCCAGAAAACAATCATGAAGAATTCGGCGGTAATAAGGATGGAGAATCTGCCAGAGCGCCAGATCTAAGAAGTTAAAGCCCAGAGGAATGATGACGATGTTGAACGATTTGGAGCTGAGGTATGGTCGGGATGAGGTTGAACCCAAATTTCTTGAGATATTTTTGTATTCAGTTCCGGCTCCGCCGCCGAAGGCCACGTTCATCAGCGCCACCATCATTCTAGACGGACTAATGTGGACGACGGCATACTTGAGCATGTCTATCTGTAGTTTTCTTTTTTCCCTTTACTTGATCAATTTGAGTCTCAAAAGTTACTGCTTTAAGACATGAAGTGGATGTTTTGTGATAGAAAGGATCATACGCAACATAAAGCATTAACTGGGTGAGATCAATTTGTTGTAACTCTTCTGATCATCTATATGAATTCATGATTGTTGTCCAAAAGAAGAATGGAGGTTGTAAGGTTGATAGTCTCGGCATGGATTGATAAGTATTGGGGTAAAATTGATAAAATTCTATAAACTTAGGGAGTGACTGCTAAATAAAGAAAGAGTATTTTCGTCATTTTATTAAATTAACAGAATAATTGACAGAAGGACTAAAACAGATAAAAAACACAACTTAAGGATCACAATAGCACAGATTCTTAAAATGAGACTAAAATAGGACATGTTTAATAGTTAAGAGACTAAAAATAGACTTTACTCTTTTTTTTTAGTGATAAAAATTCCTCTTGCCGTCTGCACTATTTCAATCCCCAGAAAATAATGCATTAATCCCAAATCTGACATTTCAAACTCCTCCATCATGTTCTTCTCAAAGTCTTTGAACATCAGCTCATCATTTCCTGTGTAGATTAAAGCATTCACATACAAACACAGAAATAAATATTTCCCACTCGTTTAAGATTTTATGTAAAGAGTGTGTTCATATGGACATTTTTTGAACCCTGCACTCAATAGATAAGTGTCAATGCGACTTTACTAGGCCCTGAGAGCCTGTTTAATACCATATAAAGCCTTTCTCAGCCTGTACAACATGTTTTCATTACCAACTTTCAAAAAAACCAATGGGCTGCTCCACATAGACTTCTTCCTCAAGTTCTCCATGCAAGAAGGCTGACTTTACATCCAGTTGATAAATAGCCCAACTATTTTGTTTTGCAATAGAGATAACCATTTTAATAGTATTCATCCTCACTACAGGTGCAAAAAACTCATTGTAATCCACCCAACCCTTTAGCCACCAAACGTGACTTGTATTTCTCCACTTTCCCTTTCTTATTCAGCTTGGTCTTAAATACCCACTTCACTCCAATGCTTTTCTATCCATTGGGCAATGAAGTGAGCTCCCAGGTTTTGTTCTTTTCTATGGCTCTCATTTCAGCTTCCATGGCCACCTGTCATTTCTTTTCTTTGATCGCTTCCTCAAAAGTTAAAGGATCACAATCTGTGAATTGTATCATATGCGCCAAATTTTCATCATCAGATAAGTCATTCATCCACGTTGGCCTCCTTGGTCTTGTGGGTGTTAATATGTTTTTTGGCGCTTCATTCTGTGATGTTGGTGATGGCAGATCTTCATTATCACTGAGAACTTCTTCATCAAGTGGCATTGCAATTTTTTGTGGTGGAGAAACTTCATCACAATTATTCCAGAATTGGTCCTCATTGAACACAACATCACGACTTGTCACAATTTTCTTTGTGATAGGATTGTACAACTTGTATGGTTTTGTTTGCTCGCTGACTCCAAGGAATATGCACTTCTCACTTTTGTCATCCAACTTTCTGCTTTTCTGGTCAGGAATGTGAGCATATGCAATGCAGCCAAAAATTCTAAAATGATCAATGGATGGCTTACGTCCACTCCAGTCTTCCTGTGGAGTCATGTTTTGTAGTGAAGAAGTGGGGCTTCTATTCAACACATGAATGTCTAGTTCACTGCTTCAGGCTAGGAAGTTTTCTCCACCTTTCCTTTAGCCAACAAGCTCCTGACCATGTTAATTATGGTTCTATTCTTCCTCTCACTTACCCCATTCTGTTGAGGTGAGTAAGTTGTTGTCATCTGCCTTCTTATCCCATGAACAACGCAAAAATTTACAAATTCTTGTGAATTATACTCACCACCACGATCTATTCTTAGCACCTTTATTTGCTTCCCACTTTCTTTCTCTACCCGTGCTTTAAAATTCTTGAAAGCTTTAAAAGCTTCCCCATTTTCTGTCAAAAATCGCACCCATGTTTTCTTGCTGTAATTATAAGTAAAAGAAATAAAATATTTCTCCTTACCATTGGATTCTGGAGAAAGTGGTCCACAAATATCAGAATGCACCAAATCTAATTGACCACATGCTCTCCAGGCCTTCCCTTTTGGAAATGGCTCTCTCTGTTGCTTGCCGATGCAACATTCTTCACACACTTTGTTAAATGGAACACTGATTTGAGGCAACCCTTTCACCATTCCTTTAGAGATAAAATCTACAGGCTCTTCAAATTCAGATGTCCAAAACGTAGATGCCACATCTAGGTTTGATCTTCAGTTATTGCCATGTGACATGAGTCTGTGCACTTGATCTTCAAAGGAAACAATTTGTTGCTTGTCATTTATTCCTGAGTAATCAGCCCCCTGCTGGGACTATACACTTTTCAAGTACCTTTTTTAATTATTGTCTCATACCCCTTCTCTTGAAGTTGTCCAAGACTTATCAAATTGCTCTTCAAATCAGGTACAAAATAAACATTTGATATTGTTTCTAGCTGACCATTCTTATTGTTGATCTGAATATTACCTTTCACCATTACATTCACTTTTGAGTTATCACCAAATTTAACTGTAGTTGTAAAGCCTTCATTTAAAGATGAAAATAAAGACTTACTCCCACACATGTGATTGCTGCAACCATAATCTAAGTACCATATGCAATCAACAGGTTTAGAATGATCATGCACAACCATCGACAAAGTTTCTTCCTCTTCTGATTTTTTATCAACAAAATTTGATCTCTCTCTAAATTTGTGTTTATCCCTTGGCAACTTTGTGTAACACTCATCACTGAAGTGTCCAAAATTGTGGCACCTATAACACTCAACCTTTGACTTATCAAAATAAGTTTTACCTTTGTTGGAATCCCCATTTTCTGATTGATCTCTACCTCTTCCACGAGCTTGACCTCTCCCCCTTCCTCTGGATGAAAAGTGTGTATTTTTGGTGATGGTCAATATTTTTAAGAAAGCTGCTTCACCTCCATTTTGGCGTTTGAGTTTCTGCTCATGTAGGAGTAGTGAACTTTGTAGCTCATCCATTGAGAGTGCATCAATGTCTTTGGATTCTTCTATTGAGAAAACCACAAAATTGTACCTCTCTGTTAAAGAACGCAAGATCTTCTCCACCACTTCCACATCTTGCATTTACGCACCATAGGTCCTCATTTAATTTTCTACAACCAACACCTTAGAGAAATATTCAGTAATCGTATCACCTTCTTTCATCTCCAATGTTTCAAAATCCTTGCGTAGTGCTCGAAGTTGAGAGTGTTTTAGCCTCGTATTGCCTGAATATTTCTTACGCATGGAATCCCAGATCTTCTTTGAAGTTCCTTTTTCCAGAATCGTCTCCATTATTGTGCGATTGATTGCTTGGAAGAGAATTTTTTTAACCTTCAGATCTTGAAGTCTCTGTTCCTCTCATGTTTTCTTCTATGCTTCAGAAAGCACCACGTTCGTTGCTAGTTCTGTAAACCCAGTTTTGATAAGTCTCCAGTACTCCTTGGAGCGCAAGAAATTTTCCATTCACATGCTCCAATGATCATAATGACCATCGAAGAGCGAAATTGCCGATTGCAAGAAGCTCGCATTGCTCCCGTTCTCTGTAATCACTTTTGCACTTTGTCACTCACTTTTGCTTGATGCAAAACACTCTGAATGTTGATTACTTTTCCACAAGCCTCGTTAAGAGTGTTACACCCACCTCGGACACTTGGTGTATTTCTGATGCATTTTGGCCGGGAATTGGATTTGTAAAATTAGCGGGACAAATTATGATGTGTATTGAACATCTTTATGAATGAATTCTATATCCCAAGGATTTATTTGGAGGATATTCTGAGTATTTTTGATGATTTATAACATTTTATAAGTCGCAGGCCATTTTGCCAAAAATTGGTTCGGATGGCAAAATGGTCATTTCAGAAAATTTGACAGAAAATCACATGTTGGGTGAATTAATCATGGGCCGGAGGTTTAGACTTGTTTTGGGCCCAAATGTTGGGCTTAAGTGGAGTTGGTTAAGTTATGTTAATTTTGGTAAGAGAATAAATTAAGTTAGTACAGAATTAGTTAGTGGATTACATGTGTCATGTGATCAAAGGGTGTAATCTAAGAGGAAATCCTATCTAAGGGGTTACATTAATTTGGAAGAGGCTAATGCGTAACATTATCTACTTAGATAATTACTTTTATTATCTAGGTAGTAGATAAATAAGGAGTAGTAGTAAGATAATAGTTAGAATACCAAAACACAAAAAAACTTATCTCTCTCTTCCTCCCAAATGGCCGGCGCTTTCTAGCTCCATTTGTCACCACCCCTCTCTGGTCGGTGCGGCGGAAGCTGCGGAAGCGGTGTTGGAAGGTGGTGATGATGACGGAGCATAAATCTTCCTTTAAGGTGCGGACCAAAAAACCCGACCCTTTTAAAACTTTTTCCAAACTTAAAGTTTCTAACGCGTTATTTTCAGTTTAAGGCATTCTAGTT
>JBBYHH010678919.1:0-10256 GCA_038382905.1 Daphne laureola
AAGAACAAAAAAGAGCAAAGTTCAAGTGTCCCGACCGTTTCAAACAACCAATGCTTGAGATGCTTGAGGAAGGGGGGGATGGTGGGCCTCACCCCATGTCCCCCATCACATAGCGTCTAGTGCCCGGAAGCATCCACGATTCCACCATGTTGGACTCGTCTCGTGCAAAGGATATGAGCCCCCTCTAACAATTCACGTGTGAAAGGACATTAACACTCAGCCTCACTCCACATTTCACCTGCTCGGACCTCCCCTCAAAAGCCTAGACACGTTTCGATATCCTACTAGGCTAATATGGATGTCCATACGAGGTCTCAACGCTATAAATACTCCACCCCTACATCGAAAGAAGGACAACTAACTTTAAAACACAACTACCCTAATACCGAGGAATGAACATTGATTGGAGCTCGAAACTTACCCTCATCTCTCGATGCTCGCAAGTACGTCTTCGAACGGAACGGTAGTAGCTTACCCTCGTCTCTCGGTGCTCGCAAGTACTTCCTCGAACGGAACGGTAACATGTCACCATTCAAGAGCCTCACGGATCAAAATGGTGACCGTACACTATTTTACCTCTTCCTTTGTCAATTATTATTATGTTAATATTTGGCATTAACAACTAGTTTGCAGTATTTTCATGGAAACCGATGGACAAGTTTGCAACAATTTTCTAAAGTTAGATGAGTATACTATATTTAACAAAACGTGAGGTACTAACTGGTATGAGTTTGTAAAGTTAAGTAACTGTTGGTGTACATCTTCTCCCGGAGCCGCAGAACAGAAAGGATAATACTATCCGTTCGAGACGGAGCCGAGGTGGTGGAATCTGTGCTTCCAGTTCGCATACTACTGCGCTAGGGTTTCGCCATTAGAGCAACTTAAGAAGGATGGCTCAATTATGCTCCAATTTTTACCCTTCATGTCCTCCGCGGTTGATTATTCAGCACAACTCATTTTCTAGCTGCTTCTTTCTGCAGTAAGTTAAAGTTTCTGTTCTTTATTCCCAAATTTCTGGTTTTATTCGAGTTTTGGAATTGTTTTTCCGGTTATTTGGGTTATGATCTTGTGGGTTTCAACTGTATTTGTCTATCTTGTATTATCCTTTGTATAGTCGGCAGCTGCGGTTGGAATTTTTTGTTTGATTGCTTTCTGTTCAGGGTTTGTGTTGCTGTTTGGGGTAGGATCTTTTTTCCATTAATTTGGATAAAATTTCCGCGCATACGTTTCTCTTTTCTTGTTTGATTTCAGCCCATTCTGTAAGTAGGTGGTGTTAGCATCTATTGTTCCATCGTTAAGATTTTCAAGTTTATGTTTCTCCTTTGTTGATTTTACCAGATACCTTCCAAGTCACATTATCTATTAATTATGTTATTATTGTGATTAATTTTGGTCCTGTTTCTGTTTTACAAATGTTGCAGCCGAGTTAATGTAAATCCGACCAAGGGAATCTGCAAACTGTCAACAGTGATCACTTGTTCAAAAGCTAATTCAAGAGCAAGCAATGGTGATGGATTGATTAAGAGCAAGCTTGTGAAACCAGTAGCAAAGGATGACAAGAAGTTTGTTCATGAAGGTTTAATTACGGAATCGCTCTCAAATGGTATGTTCAGGGTGCTCCTAGACAATAAAGATCTAGTTCTAGGTTACCTGTCAGGGAAGATTCGGAAAAATTTCGTGCGTGTATTACCTGGAGATAGGGTTAAAGTCGAATTAAGTTCTTATGATTTAACCAAGGGTCGGATAGTTTACAGGCTTCGTAATAGAGAGCCGAGTGGATAGCAATGGCCAGTGCCATTTTTCCAGGACTGTGGTATGATTCCAACTAGCTGATAACCAGTTGGGCTGAGCAATTATGTCTAAAATCGGATGCTAGAATTGGAAAAGTATACAATCATCATAGATTTGACGTTTCCAGTGATGTGATGAGATTGAGACCAAATTGAAAATTGTTCATATCGCATTTCTTAACATGCAATTTAAAACAATGGGGTGTCATTGAAATCTGATCCTTGAATAGTTGAGTGCAGCACTGGGGAGATTGCATTGCGGGAGCGGGTATTGTAACATGATAGGAGGGAGTATAATTGTATAATGCTAGTGTCTTTCAGAGCACTTTCATCTGTTCTTATTCATAGTTGTTGATTCAGACTTTCATCAGTTTCATGTATATCTATCTCTACATGACTGTAAGTTCTCTTGGCTGATTTTGCAAGTTTTTAAATGTTCTTCAAGTTACTGACACAGAAATGGTTCGTGCTATGTTACCCGTGTACATGATCTAAGAGCGCATTTAGTTGGGCTAAAGGCAATGGCTTAAGTCATTGGCTTAATCTCAACTTACTTGTCTATATGAAGAAGTTATTTGTATTTTACTCGAATATAGATAAATATATGTTTAAAAGTAATAACTTTATGTAAATCGAGAATGAATTCCCAAGTTTTAATCACATAAATGATTTATAAAATTGATTAAGTAAAAAATGGCTTAATCAGCCCGTTGGATTAAGTCATTTATGTGATTAAATTTTGAAAATCAGTTATCAATCTTTGTAAATTTATTATTCTTAAACATATATTTATCTTATTTTGAATAAAATGCATAAAAAATCTTCACACATGCGAAAATTGGACATAACACATGCGAAAATTGGACATAAATTGGATTTAAGTCTATGGCTTACGCCATTGGTTGAAGTCCAACCAAATAGGGTCTAAGTGTGCATCGAGGTATGTCATATCTGTCTGCTGACGATAGACACGATTCACAAACTTGTTCTCGAAGAAGTCTTTTTCCGTTTGTGAATTCTAGATTGGTTTTCCACATTCCCCGAACTCTGTACATCACATAAGGATATTTATAGCCATGACATAGTAGTAAGTGTAAATTTTGTTGCCGAAGATGAAAATCCGTATGGTTTAATTTAGAAGGGAATAAATGTGATATTTGTCCACAAAAATTGATATTTTCATAAAGAAACGTTTGTTGAATATTTTCGAAGAATATATTTAGAAATTAGACAAACACATGTGATACATAGAGTATATATATGGAGTATGTAGAGCATTTAGTTGACTGGTTAAATTATGTTATATATTTTATGGTATGTGTTTCTATATATTTATATTTAATTGATTTCATAAATTTTGCCACACTAAGAGACATAGGTCTCGTTTGGAAATAATTGTTTCAAATGTGTTTTGAATAGTTATTTAATGTTCAAGATCAAACAGTTATAACTAATTATGGAAAGCTATCCGTAGATAGTTTTTTAAAACGTAAAAACTAGTTTAAAAAAATTGTTGTCAAACACACTCATACAAAAAATATGCGATGTTACCTTATATAGTAGTTTTTTCATTTTAACTTACCAACATATCCTTTCATAAAAACCTTAAACAACAAAATATTGAGACTAACATAGTCAATATTGATCGATTTCTTTTCTAAATATATTTTTCTCTTCAATTCTCTAATTGTATGTTATCTTTTATTTTTTTTAACACAAGTCTAATATCTTTTATGATTGATTCTTATAGTTGATTTTGATATATATGTGTTTCTAAGTTTCATGTGTTTGATTACATCTTACAACATAAAGAAAAGCAAGATAGGCAGGTTAAACGCAAAAACAATTCTCATTTTAATGACCACATCAAATCAAATGTTGAAAAAGTTTTAGATAGAAAGAGTATCGTACATTTGAAGATATGAATGGACTCGATTTACAAACATTTGTGGATCCGCTATTGACTTCGGACCTTTTTACCACAATTGTTAAGTGTCTTAAGAATTGAACCAAAAGTAGAATAGTCCATGCACGGTTTCACCAGTTCAACTGTCCGATCCATTGGTTTAAGTAGTTATTGATTAATCTAGATAGTTACCATCACTATATAGAATTATCATAAAATAATATAGGGCTAATTACAAAACTATCCCTAACACTTTAACCATAACATTTTGTTTCTTTCCTTTCTCCCTCCCCAACCGGTCATCTTATTTAGCTGTCGTTGTTGCCTGGTCATCGCCAAGACACCGAAAAGCTCAAGCCGCAGAAACACAGGCGAGCCCATGCTGATACGCTACAAGTGAGTCTGGACTGCCCCTTAACTGTTTTTTGAGTAGAGTTAGTTACTGCTGAAATCTTTAAGAATCAACTAACACCATAAAGATCAAGTGGGGTAATTGAAGGTTTCACTAAACCTACAGGGGTAATTGAAGGTTTTTAAAATAGATGGACAAATTGAAGATTTCACCAAATCTCAAGCGTTATTTTTTAATTTACCCACTGATATATACATACGATCTTTGACAATTAAAACGAAATCTATGGATCGACCACATTGACCTATCTGCATGGATACCATATACTTAGAGATGAGTGGTTAAAAATTTATTAGTTGATCTATGCCTGATTTTTATATGAAAATCCCGCGCATCACAAGGCCACAGAGGAGGGAAAAATGTCTTAGTAGGTCTAAAACATTTGTGTTTTTTACTTTTAGGCCTAAAAAACATTTCGACTTCGAATTGTAAGCCAAAATCTTACTTCAGTTACTGGGTTGTAGGCCTAAATCGCCAGGTGGACAACATAATGCTGATGTGGATGATCAACAACGTTGATTTTCAACACCCACCTTCCATCTCACCAAAATGACAACGTTCGTGACTAGCCGAGCATTGCATGTCACCACCTCTCCTACGTATCCAGCCTTCCTCCACCTTTCCTCTTCGAGTTCCACCACTAGGTTTAGCCTCCACCGTCGGTCTTTGACCTTTGATATCGCTTATTCTAGTGCCCCACCGCATCAGAAGCCTGATGCAAAGCGACCTGGCTAGCTCCAACCGTGACGCTTGCAACACATTTAGAGCCTTAAGCGGCTTCCCTAGGGCTAACTTGTTGATGTCAGCGCCACCTCTAAGTGTTGTGCCTAAGACCAATCAGTTGTAACTGATTTAGGACATATACATTATTTTATAATTAATAAAAGACAATGTTCATACGTTATGTTTGTTGTTTACTACAGTTTTTGAATCAAACAGACATAATTATGTTAAACTTGGAATCTAAGATATTCCTAAAGGATCTCTAGTCGAACATTATAGTCAATAAACAGGTTGTTAATTGATGTTTTATGATACTTTGCTACTAACCTAAAGGCAGAGAATGGCCAGTGTTTGTTTTGAAGGTATAAAACATGAACAAGGACTTGCCTATCAACGCGTTGATGACCAATGGTCAAAACTTGTTCATCAAAGAACATGATGATTTCAAGGTCAAAAAAGCACAAGAGTTACATTCTCATGATCAATAAGAAGAATTAAACTCTGGGGAATCGAAAAGATTGCAACAAAGACTTGCATCGCAAGTAAGATGCCTAGGTAAGTGAAAATTGTGGAAATTGCATGAGTGTATATTAAAGTTGTGTATTATGAAAATAAATTTCATAATTATACAACTTGAGTTGTCTAGATTAATTAGTGTGCAAAAATACACAAAGCGTTAAAAGAGATTAAGGGATTAAATGAGAATTATAGGTGAAATTGCTTGTAAGTTGAAGAGTTATCAACACGTTGATAATTGCCTTCAACTGGAAGAATTTTTAACGTTGAATTTTCTTACTACTGAAGAAACTACCTAGAATGGTAAAAATCCTTCACCCCTAAACTATAAAAGCGTTCGTGATTAAAGGAGACATATTTTATACCTCTTTAAGCAAGTCTGATCTCTCTCGAATTAGAAGCAATCGCTTTGATTCACTTTCTTATCTTAACTCCCTTTAACCTCTCTCTCTCTCTCTCTCTCTATCTCTCTCTCTAAATCCTCAGACTCTGTCACCCCCTCGACCGGTGGAAGCAACAGAGCGGGGCATAGAGGGGGATGACATCGGACGGAGACCATTTTGGTGCAGCGGATCCCATAACCCGGCCCGGTGTACCTCGACTCCCAAGTATACCGAAGGAGGGCACATTCACAAGGTAAAAAGAAGGAGGATTGCACTTCAAGTCTCAAGCCTCCAAACACTTAGTCAAAATATCCATAAACACTTAAGCAGAACATTCATAACACTTAGGCGTTTAAACACAGTCAAGTGCTCCAGCGATGCCAAAATCCTGCACTTTGAAACAACCACATACGTACAAGAATCTCACATTCATTATGCACAAAGTTGAGCTCAGCTCAACCACAGATACACCAGAAAGGAGCCTTGCCTCCACTGAACTGGGCAAGTACTCCCCGAGTAACACGATATATCCAGAAATCAGAAAACTACTATAGCAACATCACTAGTATGCCTATACTTATCCATAACATTCACCAAACATCAAGGAAACATGGACATTAGCAAATTCTTAAATACAATAACCATAATCTCAAAATCGTGCAAGAAACTGAACAATCATACAAGTCTCATAATATGATCCATACTACATGTGCATATGCATCTATACCTACAGAGCCTAACACATGACCACCTCCAGGTCACTTCTTCTACTGCCAGCACAAATAAAGGAGAGTTAACCGTTAGTCATTTCACTAGTGCTCATCCAGAAACATCCAAATAATCAATAACACATAACCGGCTCAATCGAGGTCATGCCCGTCATAAAAACAGAAAACACATCTAGGAGCTATATGTAACTCTAGTACAAAATCACAGAACAACCAGGCGGAGCTACTCCATAGGTCATGTAATAGAAGCTCCTGAAAAAGATAATCATAACTGGGGTGAGTCATCAAGAGGAACTCAGTAAGGGTAATGGTTTTAAAGAGCCAACCTGCATAAAAGGGTTAGTATGCCATGTTCGAACAATATATACAACCTATATATCACATGGATAATGATAAGCAAAATGGTATGATATATAATATAGATGTCCCGTCGAATGATAATACACACACGTCCTGAAGGATGGCAGCTGAACCATCATGTCCCACCAGACTGAAATAGATACATCTCGGATGGACGATCCCACACATATACAGAACGACATCCCCGACAGCTCTAAGCCCATACACACAGACGAGGTTAAACGCATGGTACCAGCGAGGGGTCTAGGTTCCCCTATTACTGTCGTAAGGTCAACCATTGACCAAAGCATATCAGAATTACATAATTGATCACCCAGTGATCATAGAATATCTCAATCGTAAGATTGGTTCTCCCGAGCTTGAAACCTGCATACCATTAACCTTACCATGTAACTAGCCCCGGGAGTCACCGGACCCCACCCTTGACCCGAGACTAGCCTCAACTAACCTAATATGCATAAAAGCATCCTAGAATGCATATTAAGATAGTTGAACCCTTACCTCACATATTGCACAATTTTCATACTTTCCCGAGGCAACTACGTCGACCCAAAAATCTGGCAGCATCCTGGCGGTATTCCCACATAGCCCAAACACAGAAAATGCAGCTGAACAATCACACAAGAATAAGGAACACAATCAAATCGGCCATTTCATGAAAAAGAATATTAACCAAGCAAAATGCTACCAAACATCCATAACACACAAGAAGCTTAATTTCAATCCCAGAAATTATCCACCATCATCCAACACCAACTTTCAACATCATACTTTAATTTCATCCAACCAAGAAAGATCACACCAAAAGAGATTTCTTTCCAAGAAATCAAACAAAAATTTATGAGTTCAAACTCAACTCTATTCTAACTCTAATCCAACATTCATCGAAGCATACCAACTTTAATCCATCATTCATAATTTTGGCCAGAACATGGTAAAGTGACCAAACAACTGAAATGTTACCAAACATTCATTTATTGTCAAAGAAAGCTCAATTTCACTTCATTTATCATCATCAATCAACCAACACTAAACCCCTATGCCATATCCATATTTTCAGCCAACATGTGAAAAACCAACTAGGAGAGCTTCCTTCCATAATTCAACAACTATTTAGGAGCTCTAAATCATCACTAAACCATGTCAAAGCCATAAATTAACAAAGAACATCAACCTTGGATTATCCTCCAATAATTCGGCCAACATTGAAAATCAAGGGAGAATACTCCAATCATCCCCATTTCAAATTAGAAACTCTATTTCAACCTCAGTTCAACACAATTTCACAATTCATCAAAGAACATCAATATAATTTCATCATCACTCAAATTCGGCAACATCCAAGATGACCAATCATGATGATTCAAGGATAATTCCAAGCATAAATTGTGTTCATAATCATCCCAATAACACTTTAGAAACTCACTTTAAACTCAATTCAAACTTTGATTCTTGAACATAAACCCTAGCTCACACAACTCACTAAAATTGGCCAACATAATGAATCAAAATAGGAGAGCTTCATACCACTTCAAAATAACCTTGAATCCATGGTTACCTTAAGAAATTCTTGAAGATTTGATGGAGAATAATTTATCCAAGAACACCCCACAAAATCGGCCTAGAGAAGGAAGAAGAAGTGAAGCTTAAACAACCATCCATACTTAATTTCTCCTTGAAATATGCATGAAAACCATCTTACCTTATTAATTCTTGAAGAATTCTTGAAGATTTGGTGAAGATTTGATGAAGAACCCCCTTGGAAGAGAAGAGAGAAATCGATGATGGTAAGAAAAGGAGAGAAAAGAAGTTCTGTGAAGAAATGAATTTATCTCTCTTTCTCTTCTAATATTATTCACTTATTTTCTTCCTACCCCAATTTTCTTTCCTATTTTAATTTCCCATATCACAAACAAATTACCACCCTTTTCACTCCATAAATATTCACCACCACATACTAATCATAAAATACTTTTCCTACATCATACCATGGTGACATGTGTATCTCACTTACTTATATAATATACATATACCATGGAATAATATGTATATACTTTCATATCTCAGAATATTACCCAAAATATCTCCTCCCACTTTACGCCACTTTAGTATTCTAATTTAATGTCCATTTTCCTCCAATAATTTTAAAATGACCATTTTGCCTCTGGAACTAAAATTTGGCAAAATGGCCTGGGATTCATGTACCAATGTCAAAATGTGAAATCCCATGAAAATGAACCTCAAATGAAGTCTCGGGACATGATACTTAACAGAAAACGTGCCTCGCACGTTGAAAACGGAGTCCCGGTACTAACAGAATCTAACCCTCAAATAAAATATTCAGAAAAATTTACCAACATCCTGGGTTGGTCTCTAACACTTCTTTTACCCCTTTTGCATTATTTCCGTTGAAACATGTTTACTCACTTGTATTTATAGACCAAGAACCAGAACTTATCCGTCAAACCAAGTTTTTTTTGTTTACATGTTACTACAGGTAAAATGAGTTAGAAGGTTTGTATGCACTTTAGGGTGGACCTTTACAACCTATTGCTAAGTGTCCCTTAAACCATTGGTTGAAGTATACCATCTTGAACTTCTTCAAAATGGAATGCTTCCCCTTTTCCCTTTCCAAGGTGTCACCACCCCTCCGACATACTTGTCGGAAGTTGTGCGGAAGTGGTTTAATCGAGGCAGCTGGTGACGCTGGAACGGAGTTCATCGAGAGTTGCGGTTCCAAAACCCGCCCAATTTAATTTTTTTTCCCGAACTTATGTTTGTAACACGTTTATTTAGGTTTTTAAGGCATTCTAGTTTACTTACCGCCTGAACCTGCACCCGGAAACACGTTAGTGGTTTTACAAAAATATGACGCGATAAATATAGAGTTTATAGTTATACAACAGATAGGAACTACCACCTATTTCGTCGGGTGAGGAGTTCCACAAAATATACAGTCATCCCATGTATGTGCATGCTTGCTATACTACAGAGCCAAAAACTAAGATATCGAGAAACATACTGTGAAGCGGCGATATCCGAGATGTCGTTCACTACCGCTGCTACCCAAGTACCCAAAACAAAATCAGCCGTGCAGACTATACCACTGGCTGCTGATCAGTCGCTTCTGAAAAAGATGATCAATAAGGGGGTGAGTCCTCGAAAGGTACTTAGTAAGAGCATGGGCGTATCTAGTGGATAAAAATGCGCAAACCTGCAGAAAAAGTTAGCATACATAAGGGTTTGGCGTGCGCTGTCCAGCACGCCGACCCATACAGAAGGGGACCCGGTGGCCGGAGCCTAACCATCGAGTGATACATACATAGTCGCATGGTACCAGCGAGGGGCCGCGATACCCCATGGCCGAAGCCGTATCATACATAGTTGGTGCATAAACATAATGCAGAAGTGCTTCAAGTAAAGGACCTGCATACCACT
>JBBYHH010679030.1:0-10256 GCA_038382905.1 Daphne laureola
CAATAGCAATTTACCAAGAAGATATTCATGCTCAAGGATTAATTTCATTAACCATGCATAGAAAACACAAGAGAAACTGCCCCTAATTAAGAAATCCTGAGAGATATATAAACTACTCACTAGCGGTCATGTTGATCATAATTAATACTGATAAAGGAAATATAATCATAAATAAGCAACTAAACAAGGTTAGAAGTCACTCAGTGGAGGTTGGGAAACTCTCTAATCCTCCAAAATCCTTCTACAAATGCTCTAAATTTGGAGCTCCCTTATCAGCCAGCCTCTCATGTTCTAACCCATCAACTATATATATAGACATTCACTAAATTCTATAATGAGCCTGAGTACTTTAGTCTTGAAAGAGTAAATTCCTAAGGGTAAAATGGTCTTTAAACATGCCAAAAATATGGATAATAATTTGTAACCGTTTCAGAGAGAGAAATTCTGACAGACTTAATTGACGCCACTCATGGAGTCTTGAAGATGTGCCACTTGAAATGTATGTTGATTGCTTAAGGCGCAGGGAGTATGTGCCATTAGGGCGCAGGTTTGGTGGATGGTTTGTACATGGTCCAGGAAAGATGCACCCTTAAGGTGCTAGGAGTTGCGCCAGTGTTGGTCGTGGTGTAGTTGAGTTGCACCACTAAGGCACCAAAAGTAGCACCACAACTTGGCTGAGGAGTAGGAGAATTGTATCGTGTTAGCACCGGTAACCTGCGCCTTTAAGGCATCATAAGTGGCGCCATTCTCGTGTGCATGGCACATAAGAGTGGAACCTTCGAGCTTCCATTTCAGCCCTCCAACTTCTAGTTCTCTGCAACTTCGCCCAGAAGATGACTCTCTCGTGCTCTGACTTTCCAATCTAGTTTGGGATGGACTCATGTGCTTCGCTTGTCAGTAATCTTCATCTGAAGCCTTCAATTAATGTTCTTTTACTCCAATTTCACCTAAGGATATGCATCTTGAAAGATTCAGACAATTATAAGTATAATGCCTCTAAGTCAAGATAAATTGGGCATAAATGATGAAGATTGTGTTCTAAACATCATAAAAAGGCCTGATTATTTGCACACTCATCACATCCCCAAACTCAGATCATTGCTAGTCCCTAGCAACATCAAATCTAAGGACAAGAAACAAATCATTTTTAATAAGAATCAGAGTGAGTGTTCAAACTAAGAATAAACATGTTCAACAAAGCTTCACTCATTCTAATGACAGATCTATGTCTCGTAAAATGCTTAAGTGAACCACATGTGAAGAGCTCTTTAACATCCATGCATTGTGTAAATTGAAGAGGCACATTGACTTTCAAATATTTATTACTTCTAAGGAAGGCATGGACTCCTATTTTAATGAACTTTAATCAGCCTCGAGAGTTAGCTAGTGAATGCGGATTTCCCATTGTTCAACACTTTTTATTCCCTTTATTCACTTCCTTATTTTTTATGGTATTTTTCTATTTTTATACCTTTTCTCTTTTTCTTTTCTTAGGTGCTTTTCTATTTTTTCACCTATATTTAAGTTGTGTGAGAGTGGGTGCCTAAATTCTTAAGGTAATATCCTAGGAGAGGCACTATAGGCCATGAATATGGTGTAGCTAAAAATATGTCTACGTATCATCCCGGGTTCAACCACCTTAAGTTGCGATTAAATGCATACCTGTACTTTAAGCTTGCTTTCAAAAGAGAGAGTAAAGCCAAGACATGGTTTTGACGCGCCTGACCATAACTATCATTTTTAATGGGTTAAACTTAGAGTATAAGTATTAGATACCCACTTAGAAAATTCTCATTCAAAAGCTAGCTAAATCTCAATTCCTTGCAACTTTCATTAAGTTAGTTTTCTAGCCCTCCAATGTGAAGTTTTTCATGCTCAATTAGCAACTTTAGTCCTAAATTCACACCATACAACAATCAAAACAAAACTTCACATAAAGTCCACAATCATATTATAAGTAGGATCCATCCCTAGAAAAAGTTAAACTATGGTATAGAACATCCAATTCCATCATTCAAAGTATAAACACTCACCATTTCCTTAAAAAAAATTATTTTTTATTTTTTGTTTTTATTTTTTAACATGGTAGATACAAAGATGCTTCCTAAGTACTACTATCCATTTCCTGCATGATGACACATATCCCCCCAAACTCAAAATGTGACATGTCCTTATGGCATATGCGAAAAATAAAAAGGAAGTGAGTAACTGATAGTCGTACTTGGGAGGCTGGGATGGCCCCTTCTTGCTTGATCACCGAATATATTAGTGGTATGAGTAACGTCCTATGAAGTAGGTGGTGTCTGTGTTGGGGCATTCTGGGAAGCAGACTCAGAGAGTAGTTCCATGAAGGAGGTCGGATGATATGCTGGGAAGTTGTCCATAAAACTAGAGGGTCATGGATGAGTCGAGGAAGAAGGTCCGACAATGTGGTGCTTCTGGTGAGGCCTGCTTGGAAATGTATCAGACCTGAAGGGAGAGAAATCAAGACCAGTGTCACTACTGAAGCCCCCAACTTGAAAATGCACACTTGAGGGAACTCCTAAGGGAAACGGTATGTTGCTAGTTGGGTGAGGGGCATTGTATGTGTAGAGTGGTCCAAATGGTGCCAAGAAGGTCTCCCCATAAGTACTAGTAGATGCATAGCGAGTCTCCTGAAATGAGGAGTAAGGTGCAGCTGGGTGGCTATACTGCGGAACCTGAGTCAGTGGGTATCCGTAATTGGGTGCCCCTATTACTTGCCACAGTTACTGTATCATGGCATTCTAATTCTCATAAAGGTGAGCCATCTATCTTTGTGTTGCCCGATCACCTTCTATGATCTCCAGGTCCCTTGTCATGTTTGCCTGCTCATTAATGTTTATCTTTCGGCACACACCATCGAATAGTCCCTTCATCTTCGCATACAACTTAGTGAAGACTATTTGTAATCATTTCTTGTTAGTTTCTTTGACCATTATCTCATCTTCAGAGTCCTCTCATTCCAGTTCTCCTTCATTCCCCTCAAGTAGTCTTTGTGTGGACAGGCGCCCAGGCTCCATATTAGTATTCTGCTTCTTATTCTTCTTTGGCTCTTTTGGTGGTTCTTCTTCTCCTTCTCCTTGCTCGTCAGAGTGTGGGAGCTTATAGACCCATTGCCTCTTTTTTCTCTTTCGCAAGCTATCTATGGCCATTTTCAAGACTCCAGCTTGTTCACATAAATCATGAATGAGTTGTGGGAGAAGGATTGATAACTTAGGGTTGGCAGCTGTGTACATTATTGTCTCCTTTAAAGCCTTCGTGCAAGCCGGGCACATCCCAGTGGCTATCTTGTGGATTATATCCAGTCAATCAGGAGACATGGCATGAGGCTGTTGGCTGACCTTCAAGTTAGTATGGATGATCCTGTTGAGAACAAACCATTTGGGAAGGAGCAGCGCTTGCAGAAGATAAATACGTCCCTTTTTGTGTGCCAGGCATATCTCCTCTTCTTGTCGGCAGAGATGTCGAACATCGTCCATGGTCATATTCTCATTCAGATGCTGCTTAGTGCTTCTTGGGTCATCCAGCATGCCAATGAGTGTCTGGATGGTCTGTAGGGAGAAGCTCACCTCTCTCCCCCTAACAATGACACTGTTTAATTCTGGGTCATTGGCTTTATGGCATAGTGTATCATAGTGGAGGTTGGCATAGAATTCGAGGATCCAGCTTTTTTTGACCTTCTCCCTCGGGTGTAAGATGTACTCCCAATCTATATCACCCAAAATTTCCCCAAACTGCTGTAATGGGCCATCAGTAAGCTGATAGTTCACCTGCCATTGCATATTGCCCTTGGTGTTGGCTATATTAGCAAGATTTTCAAATCTTGTTCTAGCCTTTTCGCAGCTATGAAAATAGAAACCTTTAGAATTTTCTATCAGAGTTGGGACCCGATCCGAAGCTTCTATATATTTCTTTTTATATTCCATCCTAATTTTTTTTCCCTGTATAAAATATATATGCACATGCTGAATAACTTGTACAAGTGAAATAAATGCACTTTTCATGATATTCATCCCTATGAAAATATATAAACAAAAAATTCTGAGATAAAGTGAAGAATTTTACCCATTCCATTGCTAGAATGGTGTAAAACAAAATACAGAGATTGTTGATGATAACAAGTTGTGTGCGAGGGGAGCTCCTTAGTGAAATGTCTAAAGTTATACAAGTAACGAGAGAGTAAGAGAGGGAAGTGAATATTTATGAAGTTGTGAATAATTGGTAAATGGTACAACCCCTTTTAAAGACTGAAAGTGGCGTCATTTTTCCCTGCCTCTTATTCGTAAAACAAATGGCACTCATTTGTCCCGCCTGCACTCTTTTACAAAACATGGCTGTTTTTCACCGAAACATGGCGCCTTTTACTTGGCTCATCTTTCTGGTGCCCTGCTTTTGGCATCGATTTCTGGCACCGTTTCTCTCCGCCTTGTTTTGGGGGAAATGGCGCACATTTTTGGCGCGTTTTGGCACTAATTTGTAGCACCAAGTTTTTATGCTTAATTTTCTCTCTCTCTCTCTCTTTTTTAAATTTCCAAACTGTGCATTTTAGTATGAATAATCTCTATGATTAAATTCTAACCGCTCTGAGTAAGGTCCCAAAATAAAATAAAAAGTCTACTTACAGAATTATTTATATATGGGTTGCCTCCCAAGAAGCGCCACATTTTTGGACTTTGGCTAGGCACAGTTTTGACATTCACTCAGCCAATGGAGGTGATCCTAGCCCCATATATCCAATTTTTAGGTACTCCTCTCCGATATAGTGCTTTACTCATTGACCATTGACCTTAAAGATAGTGTTGTCCTTTGGATTTTTAAGCTCAACTGCACCATATGGGAGTACCTTTGTGATCTCAAATGGTCCCGACCAATAGGATTTGAGGTTCCCTGGGAAGAGATTCAACCAAGAATTATAGAGTAAAACTTTTTCTCCTGGTTGAAACTCTTTTCTCAAAATTCTCTTATCATGAAATTGTTTGGTCTTTTCCTTGTAGATAAGAGCGTTATGGTAAGCATCCAAGCTTAGTTCATTCAGCTCATTTAGCTGCAACATCCTTAATTCCTTCACGCCTTTCTTGTCAAAATTTGTATTCTTGATGGCCCAAAATGACTTGAAGTCCAGTTCTACCGATAAGTGACAAGCTTTACCGAATAAGATTCGGTAAAGCGACATGTCCAGAGGGGTCTTATAAGAAATTCTGTATGCCTACAAAGCTTCATCTAGTCATTGAGACAAATCCTTTTGGTTGATGTTAACCATCTTTTCCAAGATGGTTTTTATCTCCCTGTTAGAGATTTCAGCTTGTCCGTTCATTTGTGGGTGATAAGCCAAAGCATCTTGTGAAATAATCCCTTCCTCGCCAAAGTTCTTTGCATAAGTTTGTCAACAAAATGGATTCCACCATCACTTATCAGGGTCTGTGGTACGCCATATCTAGAAAAGATATTTCGGTGTAGGAATTGGAGTACTGTGTTTGCATCGCAGTTAGGTATGGTTATGACTTCTACCCATTTAGATACATAATCCACTGCTAATCGAATGTATTGGTGTCCGTTGGATGAAGGAAAAGGTCCCATAAAGTCTATACCCCAGGCATAAAAAAATTCAATTTATTGAATTAGAAGAAGAGACATCTCATGCCTCTTATATATCACAAGAGTACACAAAAGTGTAGGTATCTTTAACCATAGATGGCCAATAGATTCCAGCTTGATGGACCTTGTAGAGTGTCTTACCTAGGCCATGGTGACCTCCACATTCTATCATGTGACATTGTTTGAGGATTTAAAATCCTTCTTCTTTAGTAACACATCTCCGCATAATACGGTCTGAGCATATCCTAAATAAGACGAGGCTCTTCCACAGATAGTACTTGATGTCTCACATAAATTTCTTCTCTTATTAGGATGTTTGCTCACAGGGTATCACTCCTCCAACCAAGTAATTAGCCAAGTCAGCATACCATGGTTCCCCCTTCTTCTCAATAGCATAGAGTTGTTCATCTGGATAGCATCTTGGATTACTCCATCTTTTCCTTTCTGATGAACTTCCAATCTCGAGAGGTGATCAGCTACTACATTCTATGATCCTTTTTTATCTTGTATTTCTAGATCAAATTCTTGCAGTAGTAAGACCCACCTCGTTAATCTTGACTTGTAATCTTTCTTTGAGAATAGGTAGAGGATAGTTGCATGATCAGTATACATAACAACCTTTGATCCAATAATGTATGATCAAAGTTTTCCATGGTGAACATCACGGCTAACAGTTCCTTCTCGGTCATGGTGTAATTTTTTTGAGCACTATCTAGTAACTTGCTAGCGTAGAAAATCACTCAGAAGAGTTTGTCTCTCTTTTGACCAAGGACTGCTCTAACAGCAAAGTCACTGGCATCTGTCATGATCTCAAATGGTTGGTTCCAGTTAGGTGCCACAACCACTAGAGCTTGTACCAATTTCTCTTTCAAAGGTTTGAAAGATCTTAAATAGCTCTCATCAAAGGTAAAATTTGCGTCTTTCTCTAATAGATTGAACAATGGCTTGGAAATTCTAGAGAAATCCTTGATAAATCTTTGGTAGAATCTAGCATGACCAAGGGAACTTCGAATTCCTCTAACATTCATAGGTGGTGGCAATTTCTTGATTGTTGCCAGTTTAGCTTGATCCACTTTTAAACCATCTTTGGATACTTCATGTCCCAAAAACATTCCGCTCAGAACCATAAAGTGGCATTTCTCCCAATTCAGAGCTAAATTAGTTTCTCTACATCTTTGAAGTACCTTCTCCAAATTTGATATACATCCATTGAATGAATATCCATAAACTGAAAAATCATCCATGAAAACTTCGATGCATTTTTCGACCAAATCCTCAAAAATGGCTGTCATGCATCGTTGAAATGTAGTAGAAGCATTACACAATCCAAAAGGCATCCTTTGAAAAGCATATGTACCCCAACAGCTTGTGAAAGTCGTCTTGTGTTGATGTTCTGGAGTGATCACAATCTGATTATAACTAGAGTAGCCATCAAGAAAGCAATAATACTCTCTCCCTGCTAGTCGATCCGATATCCGGTCAATGAACGAGAGTGGGAAATGATCTTTCCTTGTTTCTTTGTTTAACTTTATGAAATCATGTACCACTCTCTATTTGGTGACAAGCCTAGTGCTAATCTAGACAAAATCCTTATCTTGCACCACTATCATACCCCCTTTTTTGGGTACCACATGAACTGGGCTTACCCATTCACTATTTGAAATCGGGTATATCATACCGTCATCCAAAAGTTTTAGGATTTCAGTTTTCACAACTTCTTTCATTTTTTGGTTTAGCCTTCTCTGTGCGTCTACTACTTGTTTGTGATCCTCCTCCAGAAGTATCTTATGCATACATATCTCAAGGGATATCCCCTTAATATCATGTATCGACCATGCTATTGTTTGTTTTTGTTCTTTTAGCATGTTGATCAATCTTTCTTCTTAACTCTTTGTTAAAGTGGAGGAGATAATTACTGGTTCAGTCTCATTTTCTCCCAAGAACACATATTTCTTCTTCTCAGGCAGGCATTTGAGTTCCAACTTTTCTTCTCTTTCGAGAGATTTAGTCTCCTCAATTTCAAGTTCCTCAGATTGATGTTTTCCAATCTCATATGTATTGAGAGTCTCAACCATCATCTCTACTTCTAGGTCATCTTGGGTAGATTATTCATCTAACAGGGTCTTTAACACTGGATCCTTGAATAGAACAAAATCTTTGATTTCTTCAACACATCCTTCTATTGTGTCGATCATTAAGCATTTCTCATTGTTGCCTCTAAACTGTGGGGATGTATCGTCAAGACTGAAGGATATCTCCTCATCGTTTGTATGAATTGTTAACAAACCCTTCTCCACATCTATTAAAGTGCATGTTGTAGCTAAGAAATGTTTTCCAAGTATAATCGGTACTCGATCATCTTCTTCCATGTCGAGAATTATGAAATCTGCGGGAAAGTACAATTTACCCACCTTTACTAATACATCCTCAAGGATCCCTCGAGGGTATGTCAGTGAACGATTAGCTAATTGTAAACATATTGAGCTTGGCTTGATTCCCTCAACTCCAAGTTTCTTAAAGACTGACAATGGCATGAGATTTATGCTAGCCCCCAGGTCACAGAGTGCCATTTTGCAATTGAAAGGGCCAATTTCACATGGAAATCTAAAACTTCCCGGGTCTTTGATTTTTCTTGGTAATTTTTTCTGAATGATTATGTTGGCTTCCTTCTCAATGTTAATGGTTTCATTATCTAGGAATCACCTCTTCTTGTTGATTATCTCCTTGAGAAATTTAGCATATTTAGGCATCTAACTGATAACTTCCAAAAAGAGTAAATTGATCTCCACTTTTTTGAAAATCTCCAAAAATTTGCTGAATTGCTCATTTTGATGCTTTTTGGCTAACCTCTTAGGAAATGGGAGAGGGGGAGAACAGATAACCTTGGAAGGGCTATCATCTTTTTGAGTTTGAAGTGTCATCCCATCTTTTTCAGTAGGAGCGTCCTCACTCCTTGAATCTTTAGAAGGTGCTGCAGATCTAGGAATGTCTTTTGTTAGTGCATTTTCCTTGCACTATGCATTCTTCAAGGTGTTTTCATATGTCCTCCCACTCCTTAGGTGAATCTTTTGACATTCATCTTATGTGAATCTCTCATCATTTCTTTCTAACTTCATGTAGTAGGTTGCTTGCTGATTAGCTCGAGTAATGTCACTCACTCTTTGGTTAATTGATGCAATCCGCTCAGCTTGGATGTTGTTTTGCTTCATGATTGCTTCAAACATGACTTGAATCCTTGACATACTAACTTTTCAAGGGAAATATTGGGTGAGGTTTCATTGATAGTTATCAGTTGTACTAATGTGATTGTCCACTTCCATCTCTCTAACTGATGCATGCTGGATATTCAATTGAGTTTGCATTTGGCTTTGTGAATGTACTAGTTGTTGGAGGCTCAATGATATTTGTTTCACCTGTGCTGGGAGAGATGTATCTTTAACATTTGAAATATAAGATGTTCCTTCTCTACACCACTCCTCATGTGATTCCAGTACATCCAACAGTTTCCATGCTCCTTCAACATCTTTATGCATAAACCAGCCACCTACAGAGGTGTCCAAGTGGCGTTTAGATGTCTCTGACAAACCGTTATAGAAGGTAGCAAGTAGGTCATGTCTTATCAAACTGTGGTTGGTACACTTCCTAATCAAAGCTTTAAATCTCGCTAATGCTTATGTCACGGTCTCATAAGATGTTTGTCGAAATAGTAGTATCTTCTTTCTTAATTTAAAGACATCTCGCTGTGAGAAACATTTTCGTATAAATGATGTTCATAGCTCATTCCATGAAGTAATCTTTGACGGATCCAGTTTCATGTACCATCATCGGGCATCACCCTCTACTTAGAGTGGGAACAATCGTATACGTATATCATCCTCTGATACTCCATGCAACGCTAAGGCAAGATTATATGGGTTAAATTGTCCAGGTGATCTTGAGGATCTTCATTTACGTGTCCGGAAAATGAGCTTCTTTCCACATGTGTTAAGACATGTGATGGAATTGTAAACTTTGAGTCAACCGTGGTGGTTTGTACAATTCATTTCTCTCCTTCTAGATGTTTCAGGCCACATTCTCTAAAAGTGGTGTCCCTGGTTCCAAAGATGCACAACGCTCCATATCCTCCATGACAAGTTGTTTTCCAATTATCGCCTTCCCCAGAAACGGTGCTAAAATTTGATTGTTGCAAATTTACTATTTATATTTCCTCACTTTAAAAGCACACAATCTATCTATCCTATTATAGCAGCTCAATTATGAGGGTCGAACCCAAGGGAAGGTAAATCTAGGAGCTAACAATCTTCAATCATTGGAGGTTAGAAGTGTCAGTTTGAGGTAATTGATGAAAGTCATGTTAGTATCTAACAGAAGTGAGATACTAGTTGATGGTAAGTACTGAGTTTCACAAATAGTGAAAAAAGGTTGATTCTTGCTTTGATTCAATTAAAGAGTCTCCCAGGATTTGTTTACGAATGAGGGGTGTTCATTATGATTCTCTAACCAGGTCTTTAGAGGTGTCTTGAGTGAATAAGTCTATCCTTATCTCTAAGTGATAGTTCATATTCGCTAAAAGCCATATCTAGTCACTCTCGTGATCTAGATTACACTTTTAGGCCCTACGGCCCCTAATCATCCACCAA
>JBBYHH010679141.1:0-10256 GCA_038382905.1 Daphne laureola
TACCGTCTCGTAAGATCATTCTTACGCTACCTAAGAGCATCATGAAGAGCGCATCATAATGCTTTTTTTGGGGCATCATATTATTATCCGGGAACATCGTAATACTTTGTGGGAGCATCATATTTCTATGATATCAGAAGCATTA
Source organism: Daphne laureola (assembly GCA_038382905.1). NCBI lineage: Eukaryota > Viridiplantae > Streptophyta > Magnoliopsida > Malvales > Thymelaeaceae > Daphne > Daphne laureola. The sequence continues at coordinate 146 of JBBYHH010679141.1, forward strand.
TATTACCAGTTGGTCACACTATAATTCTTTGGGGGAGCATCATATTGCAATAAGACCATCAAAATACTACAAGGACAAATTGGAGCATGATTTTATCCTGATGAGTGATCATGATGTTAGTTGAGAGCATCATATTCCTACTCCTACGAGATATTCATCATTAATTTTAGTTAAAAAATTAATTACTGTAAGTGGTAGAGTGAAATCTTTGGATTAGAGTTGTGAGGATGAGGGCATCATAATGTGCGTTTAGAGCATCATAATAGGTCGAGAGAACATCATTCCGCCATTTAAGAAGCATCATTTTTCGGCGGTTGAACCCAATGCACTGTGGCTGGCGTTTTCTTCACCGGAGAAAGGGGGAGCGGTCGACTGTTTTTTTATGTTCGCGCGAGAAAGGTAGATCGATCGACTGATTTGCTTTCTGATTCTGTTTCAGCGCTAGGAAGGAATGTGGGATGGATGAAATCTGGCTTCCGGATTGCACGACGATAAATACGGCGTGTTTGTCATCCTCTTCCTATTTATATCTCTAGAGGCACACAGGTGTACCATTAGCACACCCTATCCACACTCTAAAATTTGGCTCCCCTGTTTGTTTTTTACGTGTTGCTTTTTATGTTTTGGTATTTAAGTTGGGTACGAATAAGACTTTTAATTTTAACAAAATCGTGTGAGACTTTTTAGCATTGTTTTCAGGTACGTTTTTTTTAGTTCAAGTTTAAAAATGACAATTAAAGGTCTCATTAAAAGATTTAAAGAAGGGTAAAAAAGTTCAATATTTATCAAAGTCACATTCGTGCTTATATATATATATATATATATAAATAAAGATAAAGATATATACTTCCTCCGTTTTTTATTAGTTACACTTCTTTAACGTTTAAAATTGTTTTTTACTTAAATTTTCAGAATAAATTATTAGAAAATTCTTTTTAAAATATGTATATATAGAGAAAATAGGAAAAATTCTGGCAAAGTCCCTTTTATATAAAAACATACACTCATTAGAACTTTTTTTCCCCAAATAAGCAATATCAATAAGGAATTATTGAAAAAATCTATTAAAAATGATAAGTGAGATGAATATACGTGGTGTGAGAGCAACAACAGATGGAGTGCATGCATTGGGACCTGGGAGAGGTCTTTAAAAAAATTATATATATATATATAGAGAGAGTATATTATTACGGAACACAAATGAGATGAGCATATACGTGTGCCATGAAAACACATGAACTACATGCCTTGTGGGAGTTATCTAAAATATACTTTATCTGTCCTTAAATAAATAATACTAATGATAATATTTTTTTATTAAATTTTATTCTTTTATCTTTTTTTAAATTTGAATACCAAAAAAAAAATACCACTCATGTTAAACGTAAAAACAAAATAGGCCAAAACTTAAGACAAAAGGGCAGAAAGAGGAAAAAACGGTGGGGCCGTCAAAAAAAAAAACGGGGTACAGAATTTCGTGTTTTTTTACAGTAAAAGGGTAAAAATATTTTTGGGAATTTGTTTTTGAAGGAGTAAAAGGTTTCCCGACACAAAAAAATTAAAAGGGGAGGGGGGATTTGTTTTTTTTTTTAAACCAAATAAATAGAGAACGGTGGCACATGGGAACATGGAGAGGGCAGCGTGGGTCCAGAAGCAACGAGGATGGAGAAAAGGGACCAGGTTTAATGAGGTAAAAGATAATTCATGAGGACTCCTGCGGATGCACCGTTTAGGCTAACTTTAAGTTATCTATAATAAGAGAGAGAGAGAGGTTGCGACGGAGAAGGGATGGGTAAACAGGTTGGGGCAGGGGTTTTGGTTTGAATTGGAGAGGGAGCAGTTTGGCCGGGCTAGATGGAACGACCTGGAGGCTCGATTCGATTTCCGACGCGTTAAGGGAAAGAAATAGAGCTAGGCTAGCGGGTTTCGATGTGATCGACCTAGCCGGCCAGCCTCCAGGAGCATAGCCGGTGAAACTGTGACGGAGCCGGCGCTTGGTGGAGACCCGCCGTAGCTTCAGTTCACGATGGCAGGAAGGCCGACGGCGAGGTAGGATTTTCAGAGGGAGATGATCTCCAGCGGAAGATTCAGGAATTGATTAAACTGTGGCTGTAAAATTAAAAAGAGATGAAGAAGAACAGAGTGACAGGGACGGAGATTAAGAATTGAAAGTTTTGTGAAGCGGTCGAATCTTCAACTCCAACCGGTGATATTGTTTCTAAATACTAGTCATTTATAAGTTTTATTTAGGCAGAATGTATGTTTGATTTTGCCACTAATGTATATTCGATGGTTTGATTTTACCACTCAATAAGTTTTGAATACTTTTTTACCACTAACGTTACCAAACTGGTTCGATTTTGTCACTGACGTTAAATATTTTGTTAAAACTACAAAATTTACCCCAAATATTATAATTTTATAAATCCACCCAACTTCCTCCTTCGTTCTATTTATGCAAGCTACATCTTCGATTACCTATGAATTCAAGAATGCTTTCTCTGGTTCCGCTATCATAAACCAGAAGAGAATTCAAATTGCTGAAATTCTTCGGTTTTTTCCTTTTTTTCTCGGCCCTCGGCTGCGTATGCTCCCTCTATTTACAAAAGATTGTATCATTTATTTTGACAGTTTCACAGTATTTAATCTATGATTTATTTTCTTTTATTTTTAAACATTGAAAACTAGAAAATTTATATGTGAATTATAATCTGATATCTAAATTTTTTAAATATATTTTTTCTTAATTTCCTTAAACTGGTTATCTTTATTAAAAATCGAGGCAAACATTAAATTTTGAAACAACACAGTCAAGTGATATATTTTTTACCGGACGGAGAAAGTATTAGATTGATCCAAGCTTTTGTTGAAAGGTGAATAGGTAGTGGAGACAAATCTGGGTAGATAGATGATCAATTTGTAAACTTTGAAAAAGTTAAGAATTAATTGTTAATTTTTAAAAGTTTGGAATCAAATTGATTATTAGAACATTGTGTTTTAACGGAACATGACAGAATATTTCATCTGTTAACGGAGCGAGTGGTAAAATCACTCCTGAAACAAACTTTAGTGACAAACGTTCTCCCACTTGAAAATATTAGTGGTAAAAAAATGCTCAAAATTTATTGAGTGGCAAAATCGAATCACCAGTTATACATCAGTGACAAAATCAAACATTCTGTCGATGTTCGGGAGGGAGGGCCTCAAGAATTCACCCAATCAAGCATTTACTGCAAGAGAAGTGGGAAAGAGGAAATAAAAGCCGAAGACAAAGGAACAAGAGGTTCCAAACATACAAATTTCTATCAGTGAATCATCTCATTTTTCACCTCATTTTTCGGACCTCTAGTGATTTTTAGAGGCGTGAGCGGTGAAAAATGCACAAAATTCACCTCACCCAAAACAACAGAACTCTTCTCTTCAAAACAAGAAAGAAGCCTCTGGTTCATCTTCTCTGGCGAAACAGAACACTAACTACTTCTTCTTCCCGAAACAAAAAAGAACGGCTCGGTCTCAATCAGACGGCCATCGATTTTCGCCATGGCTTCTCTCACTTCCGCCACCAAATCGCTCAAGTCATTCCCGTTTTCGTCACTGGGAACGGCGGCTCTGCCCTCTACCAGAGATTCACCGTTGCCCCGTTTTTTGACCCGGATCTTTCATCCAACGCCAAAATGATGCATTTTGAAAGAAGCCCATAGACGACCTCCTCTTTGCTCGGCCTCGGCACGCTCCGGCTCGCCGCTTTCATCCTCAGAGCTCTGATCGCCGCCGGACCGAACACCATCCGCCTCACCCGAAGCTTCCCCTGTTAGTCCGGTCGCCGTTGGGTGAAGCTTCCCCTGTTAGTCCGCCGCTGAAATCGCTTTCACCATCAAATCACAGACCCTCAAAGTTAGTCCAGTGATTAGATTTTTGAATTCACTTGTAAAATTCGTGCGCATCTGGTGAAAAACATTTCACCCATCTTTTAACTTTGAAACCCCATAGTGTAAACGTTAGAGAGAAAATCAAAAGGTGAAAATGGAAAGGTGTAGATTGATAATAAATATGGAGATAATCAATCTAACTAGTTAATGAAATTAATATGGCGAGAATCAATCTAATTAATTTGAGAGTTGAAATTGATAATTGATTCCTTAAAAAATGGTAGGCTGATTGATGTCTACATGACACATACGTGGAGATGACGAGCTCCGATTTTTTCCACGTCATGTATTAGTATTATAGGGTAAAGTGTACCGGTAGTCCTGTAACTTAAAATATTGTACCACTACAGTCCTGTTTTAACTTTTTGTACTATTAAGATCTTGTTTTTCTACTCCTTCTTTTTTTTTTTTTTTTTTTTTTCAGTTGTAGTCATTTTTCATTCACTGACTGTTAAGTTTAACGAATTTAAGGAGAAAATGATAATTTTAGCAACTCAAGTTTTTTAAAATAATATATTTACACGCTAGGTTTTAAATTACCTATTTAAACACACCTCAACAATTTTAAACTTAACATTTTTATCTAAAATTTTCATCCCCTCCTCCCACCACTCTACCACCGCCGGGTCACCGCAGGCACCGGACCTCTGCCACCTCCGGAACATCGTCGAACCTCCGACAAACCGTCACCAGACCTCCGACGGACCGTCACCGGAACTCCACCGAATCATCGTCAGAACTCCGTCGGACAGTCCCCGGAACTCTGTCAGACCATCGCCGGAACTTCGTCGGACAGGTGACGGTCCATCGGATGTCTGGCGACATTCCAGCAGAGGTCCGATGGAGTTCCGGCGATGATCCGGTGGAGTTCCGGCGACAGTTCGTCGGAGGTCCGACGACGATCCGATGGAGTTCGGCGATGGTCTGTCAGCGGTCCGGCGGAGGTCTGGCGACGGTGGAGGTCCGGTGGCGGTAGTGATTCGGCGGTGGTAGAGTGGTGGGAGGAGGGGATGAAAATTTTGGATAAAAGTGTTAAGTTTAAAATTGTTAAGGAGTGTTTAAATGTGTAATTTAAAATCTAGGGTGTAATTTTTTTTATATAAAAAACTCGAGTTGCTGAAAATATCATTTTCCTCTCAAATCCGTTAAATTTAACGGTCAACGGATGAAAAATGACCTCAAATGCATAAAAAGTTAAAAAACAGGACTTTACTAGTATAAAATGTTAAAACATGACTATAATGATACAATATTTTAAGTTATAAAACTACCGATAGATTTTACCTTTAGTATTATATAGTAAATTATCCATAATATTACAGTTACTCGAAACAATTATTTTCAAACGGAACCTACATTTATTCACTATTCAGTAGTGTAGTGTAGATGAGTTTGATTAATCAACTTCGGTTAATCAACAGAACCACTCTCTTTTTTGAAACTGTTTTTTTTTTTGGGTTTAATTATGTCTCATTCGTTCATGGTTGAACTTTTTGTTAAGTAGTGTTAGTGTACTAGTAGGTGGTAGATGTGGGTTTATCAACTACAAAGTTTGGTCCATTTTCGACAAGATTGATTATGTTGGAGGACCTTCTCAGATGAAACAACCATTGATAACTTCCGTCATCCCTAGAACCCTCGAATCGAACGAACCACCAAACAAACAACAATGGCGGCCACTTCTCTCTCAATCTCAAGACTCCTCTCTCCGGCCTCCGCTTCATTCACCGCCGCCGCCTCCGCCGCCTCCGCGAAACTCTCGCCAAGAACCCTATCCGCCGCCGGAGGCGTCATCGCCCCTCTCGCCCTAAAATTAGCGCGCCGCACCAATCCTCTCTCTCGCTCTGCCGGCCGGAACCCCTTCTCCACTTCCATATCCGCCTCAATCTCCGTCGGCGACAAGCTCCCCGACGCCACACTCTCCTACTTCGACCCCGCCGGGGAACTCCAAACCACCACCATTTCCGACCTCACCTCCGGCAAGAAAACCATCCTCTTCGCCGTCCCCGGAGCCTTCACTCCCACCTGCTCCCAGAAGCATCTCCCCGGATTCATCGAGAAATCCGCCGAACTGAAATCCAAAGGCGTGGACACGATCGCGTGCATCTCAGTGAACGATGCGTTTGTGATGAAAGCGTGGAAGGAGAACATCGGCGTCAATGATGAGGTCCTCCTTTTGTCCGACGGAAATGGAGAGTTCACCAAGAAGATTGGGTGCGAGCTCGATTTGAGCGATAAGCCGGTGGGTTTGGGAGTGAGGTCCAGAAGGTACTCGATTCTGGCTGAGGATGGGGTTGTGAAGGTGCTCAATCTGGAAGAAGGTGGCTCTTTCACTACCAGTGGGGCTGAGGATATGCTCAAAGTGCTCTAATTCCTGTGAGTGTTTTTCATTTTGTAGCTCTTTCAATCCTCAGCTTGGAGCTAGGTTTTTTGTTAATAAGAAGAAACTCTGAACTGCAGACTATGTGGTTTCATTTCCTTTCTTTGTGCAATGATTTATTTCGACCTACTATTTGATTGCTGTAGCAACTTGAATTGGTTCTGTTTCCTGTTCTACCTTCTGTTTGGAAACTGGAAGTTAAATTTTGGTTAAATGATGGAATTCTGAACCTCATGATTTTCAGCATTCTTGAGAACAGATCTCAAAACTGAACTGAACTGAACTGAACTGAGAGGATCATGTTTTGCTCAACTTGAGTGTTTTCTTTTTGTAGTTCTTTAAAATCTCAGCTTGGAGTTAGGCTTTTGTTAATAAGAAGAAAATCTGAACTGCAGACAATGTGGTTTCATTTCCTTTTTGTGCAATGATTTATTTTGACTTACTATTTGATTGCTGTAGCAACCTGAATTGGTTCTGTTTCCGTACCTTCTGTTTGGAAACTGGAAGTTAAATTTTGGTTAAATGATGGAATTGTGAACCCATGATTTTCAGCATTCTTGGGAACAGATCTCAAAACTGAACTGAACTGAGAGGATAATGTTTTGGTCAAATATCTGATTGATTTTTAGTTGTTACATGAACCTTTTAGACAATATTGATTCTTGTTAAGTGATTCTTGTAAGGTACTCATATATTGGGCGAGTGGCCTTCCCTCTTTAAACCCAATAATAATACTCACGTTTTGTTCTGTGAAACCTGTACTCCTGCATAGATAGCAGGAGAGGAGCATGGATAGTGTGATTAGTGAGTGCAACAGAGATGTAGCAGAAATGTTGCAACAGGGGATCATGTAATTAGTATTCCCTCTACCAGCAAATGTATCATACATTTGATTGGCATGAGGATTCATAAATATATTGTTTTGTTGACTTGAGGGTGTTCAAAGAGAGATTAAGAAAGGTAAAGAGATATTAAGAAATATTGTTGATTTGAGGTTGTGATACGGTTGATTTAACTGTGTACGATACGAAGATTAAGAAATATAGTTGACTTTAAGCTAAGAAAGTAAAGCAAAATGAATGATTAGAAGCTAAGAAAGTAAATTAGACATAGGAGTATAATCTTTGAGTGAGAATGAAAATGACGGGTAATAAACTAAAATTGATGTACAAGTATTTCCTTTTAAGTAACAATTTTTGCATCAATTTTTGTTGGAGACGATCCAGAAAGAAAAACCTATCAATTTTGCTGCTGCCGAAAAGAAAAAAACAAATTTGCTGGAACTGAAGGGTAATTTATTCATTCTACCAAACATGTTGCAAACCTATCAACAGGCAATACCACAAATTACAGCAGCAAACCAAACTCATGACACGACACCAAGATTAGAGTTTGTTCTTCTTTCATTGAGCTTGATCAATTTGTCTTCTGGTTAGTATGATGAACCTCCACCCTGGCGACGCCCTCCCGGTCCTCAGCCACCTTAGCCACCTCCACCGAGCCCTTTATGAGCTCAGCTGCCTCCTCCTCAATCTCCACGTCGTCCACATAGTTAGGATCATTGGGGTCGATGGCGGAGGGTGGTGGCGAGAGCTCAGCTTCCGCCATGTCATCCGGTCCCTCCCATGTGTACTTGCTGCCATGGCCGGACTTGGGAGGTGGCTTTCGGATGCCTGCACCGTCGCGAGGGTGGCGCTCCAACCGGTGCAGGCCCTTGTCCTCCAGCTTCCTCTCCACGTACTTGAGGGTGTCCACCTTGTGGGCCTCGATTTCCACCTTGCCCTCCTGCTCAGATTTCATGCTTCTGCTTCTGCAAGTGAATTGAGTTGTTGTGTTCGTTGCTATGATGGTGCTGTTTAAGATGAAAGCAGAGGGAGTATATTTATATAAGTAAACAAGAGGTAGAGGAGTTGCTAGAAGGTGCAATGATTCTTCTTGACATTTCTGGTAAAGTTGGAGAATGGGCTTTCTTTCGGATTGGGTTTTAAGGTCTGGCCCGGCCCGTTTCCGATCTTCTTTGTTTTTTTTTTTTATGAAATAGCAAAAGAAAAGAAAAAGGAAACAAAACAAAAAATCTCCACTCTTTAATTTTGTAAACATGTCCCCCTTCCCCTTGAAGAAGGGGTGTTGTGCATTTATTTATCCAATTGAAGTACAAGAAGTAGCCAGCTCTGGGGACCGGAGTAAAGAAAGTCATTCCTAGTTAGAGTATTATGCAACAAAATTCGCAGCTCTAAGAATAAAAGCAAAATTACAATCAAGAAAGCAGATCCTCAGTGTGCGAATATTATCAACAATGGCTCTAAAATGATATCTGCAAGGTGGTGAGCAATTCAATTCACGAACCAAGGATCTGGCAATGAGATTTTACCTCAACAGTGCGCCAGCTTTATTGATGAACGAGCTGAACACTTGCCAACAAAGCTAATGCCTCTACAAGAGCGCGATCCGCACCTGTATAAGAAAAGCCAAAGGATGAAGTATGTAGTAATAAAATTCCTTCCAAGTCCCGAGCCGCGACACCAACTGCAACAAAATTTTCTTCCTTCTTCAATGTCGCGTCAACGTTGATTTTAGCTCGGCCATCGCTCAAGCAAGACCACTTGGTTGGCTTCTCTGGGAGGAGAAGCATGGATGGTGCGACGGTCATGCGCTGAAGACCAAGTGTCGGTCCATGACGTGATCTTCCGAGCAAGAGCTATTGGCTGGGTACATTTGAATTCATAGATAATGGTGTTTCTATTTAACCAGATAAACCAGAGGGCAACAAGGATTCGCAGGGATAGCTGCTCATTTTCTGTAAGAAAAGCCCATAGACGCTCTTGCCAACGATCTTCCACATCAACAAAGGCCGAAGTGTCTACCTGAAGTTGTTGCCGCAGCTTTTGAGCAGGACATTCCTAAAATAAATGAAAACCGGATTGCTCTGCCTCATCGCAAACAGGACAGTTTGGTGCAATATCAATGCCCCTCGTTGGAAGCATATCGCGTGTAGCCAAATTGTTGTCACAAGCTTGCCATAGAAAAGTATGAACTCGTGGGAGTTTTAGGTGCCAAAGGCATTTCCAAAAACCCGAAACTTGACATGGATGAGATCTATACAAAGTAACATATGCTAGATAATACCTTGAACGTACAGTAAATATGTCATTATCTACCATTTCCCAAGTATAAATGTCCGGAGATAAATGAAAGCACAATGAGATACCTTTAATATATTCAGCATCTGTCGGATAGAAAAGAGTCTCAATACCAAAGACTCCACGTCATTGTGGTATGATCGATGAGATCAGAAACCCAGATCAGAAACCCGCAAATCAACATGAGCAGGATCCGGCTACGTTAGGAGTGAGAAGTTTGGGGTCAGGACCCACCTGTCTCACCATACTGAAAGCTGCTCTCCAGAACCAACTCGCCAAAACCCTCCCGTTTCCAACATAGCTTGTCCCGCCATCAACCCCTTCCAGATTGGGGAGGCGCTTCCATTATAATCGACTTGCGGAAAAGAAGCATGGTTAAAAAAATCGGACCGGATCGGTCGGTTGGACTGGTTAAACCGCGAATCGGTTATTTATCCGGTTCGGTTATCGGTTTTACAGGATGTTGGTCAAGAATCGGTCAAAATCAGAAAGAACCGGTTAGAATCGGTTAAAACCGTTCAAACCGCGAACCGTTGAATCAGTGGTTCAATAATTTTATTTTATTTTTTAAACAAAATTCAGATATGATGATAAAAATAAAAAAAATAAAAACTCAGATTTACATTTATGGATTCCACTGAAATGAAAAACAAGAAATAAAC
>JBBYHH010679252.1:0-10255 GCA_038382905.1 Daphne laureola
CAGGTTTCCGCATTTATTTATCCATTAGACATGCACTGGCTCTTACTGAGTACCTTTCTAGGACTCATCCCCTTATTATTGTGTATTTTTCAGGGGAGATGGATCTGCAGCCAGCGGCATAGACCACGAGGCAGACTCGGTATTTTTTTAGCGATCTTGAGCGGCTTCTCGGTTTTTCCCCGCTGACTCAAAGTATGTATCTCGGTATAAATAGTTGACTTGGCTCTGTAGTATAGCTGCATACATTTACATCAGTTGAACTTATATTTTATTGGACTCCGCACCAGCATATTGGGCGGAGGTTCCTATCTGATGTATAAAGATATATTGGTTATTTCACCGCGCTATATTTTTGTTAAAACTCTGTAATGACTCATTAGTAATTATCTAAGAGAAAGTTTTAAATTAGTCGATTTTCTGGGAACCAAAACTCTAATGGACTCCATTCTGACGTCACCAACCGCAATAAAGAGTAAGTTCCGCTTCCGCATAAGCGATCACGACGGACGGGGGTGACAAGTTGCTCTTTATAACTTAGTCACAATTCAACTAAACATGTGACAAAATGGAATTCTTTCCATTTAAATCCGCCGGATTCAGTGGGTCCACTCAGGATAGTTTTTTCCTATCAATTTTCCAAAAATGACTATTTTACCATTCTGAACCGATTTTTTGGCAAAATATCACGAAACTCATGAAATGATTTCCAATACTCAAATCTCGCCAAATATCCAAAATAGTTCCCGAACAATGGAATTCCATTATTTAGCATAATCCATTATCTTTAATGGACATTGTCATCAAATTACCCGAAATGACAATTTTATCCTTCCGAGATGAATTTTGGTAAAATGACTCCAAACCCATATTTAATTCTTATGATACCAAATACCTCAGAATTAATCGTCAATTCAATTCCTGGAATATGTGAACATTAGAAAACGTGTCCGCACGCTTCAACAATAAAATCTCAGAAATTACAAGTTTGCCCTCTGACAATTTTCCCGAATTTCCACTATTTTTCCGGTGTGGGTGTAACATATTTTTATGAAGTCATAGACATGTGAAGTTAAATGATTCATATATTTATCATAATTTGCAATCTAATGTTTCTAGATATATATATTTTTTATTTTTTTTCACTGTTTTTATTAGTTAAATTTTGACTCAAACACTGCAACTTGAAACAGTAAAAGAAACGTTTCAATAATTCTGGGACGAAGGGAGTACTAATCTTCAATTACCTTCATTGTTCGTTTTTGTTATTAGTTGACCGATAAGAATTTTAGGATTAACTGTTCTTACTGTCACTAATAATTTTTACCATAATACTTCAAACCCGATATTTTGTTTCTCTCATTTCTCCCTCCCAAACTGGCCACTCTACCTAGTCGTCATTGTCGTCTGGTCACCGCCACGACGTAGACGAGCTCATGCGCAGAACCCCAAGCGAGCCCATGCTGTTGTGACATAGGTGAGTCTAGGTTGGCACTTAATTGTTTTGAAGTAATAGTGATTTAAATATGACATCTCTTAGGGTTTCTAATGTTCTCCGGCGCCGTCACCGTCCGGATTCTACAAGAGGTTCCACCGGTGCCTCCCTGCCAACCTTTCCAACCGTTCCTAGCCCTACGAAGCTCCTCGGGATCTCGCATACCTCTTTGCGTCATCGGCGAGACATCCTCGCGTCTGGTACTAGCGCCGGACCTGGACCTCCGGGCATCTGGGTCAGGCATTGGCCGGCGCGTCGCCCTGGAGTTTGGCCCCTGACTCGACTGACGCTTCAAATTGGGAGGGGTGAGGGTTTGCCAGCGCCTGCTTTACGGAACGGGGCCTTTGTGCGTTTGTTTGTTGTTCGTCATGGCCGGTTGGTGAAGCTGGGTGCGAAGGGCAGCCCCTGTCTGCTTGGGGCTGCTGCCGTGTTGGCTTGGTCAGACCATCCCTTTATGACTGATTGGTTGGATTTTTTAGGTGGGTGGTCTCAGATGGTTGGCCGCAACTTTGGCGGTTGTACGAGTGGTGGGGCCGAGATGCCTATTGTGTCGACATATGGTGGGGTTGTCGCAAGAGGGCTCGAGTGGAGGTCTGCGACAATGGTGCCCCGTAGGTGATGCAGGATCCGGCAGGGAGCGACAATGCTCCATGCCTGGCTCCATGAGACTTTAGGTAACGAATGGTTGAGTTCTAAAGTTCGTCCTAACCATTCATCTTTTATTAATGACTCAGATTACTCAGTGGATAGAAGTGTGTAGAAGGCCTTGGATGTGGCTCATCGAGATAGGATGTGGTGATTGTACTTGCTTTCCAAGCTTCTTTGGAGGGAATAGCCGCTTTCGGGCCCGCACAACGTGGCTTCAGTGGAAGAGGATGGTTGCCTCGATCAGTCTTGAGAATGCTGCAGACAGAAGCTTGCTTCAAACCTTGTGGTTTTATGAAAGGATCTACAATCAACAAAGCTATCTGATGAGTTATGTCTTTGGTTACCTATGTGTTTTTGTCTGTCTGAGAACCGATTTTGATCGTTGTAGGAACTCTTTTATTGGATCCTCGTATTTGATTTTAAGTTTTGAATTTTTTAATTCATTAGTCTTTAGGGACTATAGATCGTGTCATGCTCGTGCCTTGCAAAGAGCATTAATAGTTACCAGGATACAATCCATGTTTGTGTTGTTTCTCTAATGTGAGGATATTTATAACCATTCACTAAAATAAAAAAATAAAAAATAAAAAAATAAAAAACAATACTATAAAAAATAAGTGAGATAACTGAATATTTCACTTAATCTCATACAAATAACTAATAATATTTGAAAATAGAGAGAGTAAAATTAGAGATTTCACCAAATCTCACACATAAGATTTTTATAATTTACCCGTTATTTAATGATTTTGCGAGAGATTATTCAATAATGGGTAAATTAAAGTAGTGCTCCACAACATGATTTAGAATCCAGAAACAATTGATGAGTTACAGAAATTAATTAACTGCATAATAATAAGTAGATGGATTATGTTAAACCGTTATATTTCCACGACGGCGCCGCCGTCATCGCCGTCGTCAACGAAGGCGGATACCGGGAACGATTTCCCGATCCCCATAGGGGTTTTGAAATTGATCTTTCCCCCAGTTTCTTCCAACACCATCTCAACGATCGGGACCCACATGAACATCTGCCGGCTCTTGATCCCGGTCATCCGCTTCATCCGCCGCGGCTCCACATACGCCGTCACCTCCGTCGCGTAGCTCACTTTTGTCCCGGTCTTCTTGAAATAGTGCTCGTACGGCGCCGCCGATTTCATCCACACGAACCCCGTCTCCCTCACCCGCCCGCACTCCACCAGGTTCTTCAGCGGGAGGACGCCTTTCGGAAACCCTAGCTCCTCAAGAAGGTCCACCGAGTGGCGGTAGCAGTCTTCGGCGCCGTGGATGACCTCGGCGCCGGCGCGGCGGTCGTCGGCTGTTAGCTGCTGGTTTGTGGTGGAGGTCGCCATTAATTGGGTTTTGTTTTTGGGTCTCAAATGAGAGCAGGGGAGAGGGTTATAAGTTATAAAAAGTGTGCGAGAGAGCTGTTGAAGTTGGGTGGGAGAGTTACAGCGGCTTTGCTGCTCCTTCACCTAACTTGCAACGGTTTTCTCTTTCTCTTTCTTTTTTCAACGTGTGATCAATCACATTAATGATATCATATAAGTATATATATTTTTTAATTAATGTGAAATTTATGAGATAAAAAATTCATGGGATGAATGGATGTAAGTCATACTCTCTGTTTAACCGCGGTTACGGGTTCTTAACCGGTTTTTAGTTTATAATTTTAGCCGATTTTTTACAACATTAGTGAAAATTCGATAACTGAACCAAAGAGGTGGCCAGTTCACGGTCTAACTGGTTCGACAGACCGATCCGATTCGGTTTTATAAACCATGATCCTTCCTCCGTTTTTTGAAACACCACGTTTAGTAGTGCGAGCAATTGGAACAAGAGGAATAGTACTACCAAAAGTGAAGGTTACGGCAATGAAGTAGGCTCCACAGGAAGTGGAGGAATGTCCACAACCACCAGTGCACGTTCTTCAACAATCGAAGCTTCCTCAGTAGGGACCGCAAAAACTAACAACTCAAGACTTCCAAGTGCAGCCGGCTTCACCAACCGAGGCCAACCCAAGGGAGCCACCGAAGATGTGGTAGTTGCGGGTGCAGGTGGTGGTGAAGGCGCCACAGGTGGTCTCGGAGCCTCACGAGAACCCCTCATCTTAGCATCACAGTCACGAGACCCTGTTCTTGCCCGCATCTAAGGGCCAAACTAATTTTTTGGTCTCCATGCATTCTTTTTCGACATGGGTTAGCATACCATATTTATAACAAAAATCAGGAAGCTTATACCATATTTAACATCCATAAAGAGATTAAAACCATCCTTAACCATAGTAATACCACGACAAAGTGATTTTTTGATATCCAAAGCCACTCGAAGCTGCATTGTATTACCTTATGTGGTAACTCCCTTAACAGTTCCCAACAATTTACCCAAGACTTCACCAACAACACATGTTGGCCAGCCAAACAGAAGGTTAAGAACATGCATCAAAAAATCCAGAGTAATTAAAGGGATAGCGAATATTTGAACATTAGGTTTTAAGATTTCATTAACGAGTAAAGTGCACCAGTAGTCCTGTAACGTTAATTCATGTATCACACTACGGTCCTATTTTAACTTTTTGTACTCATAAAATCTTGTTTTTCAACTTTTTTTAACTTTATGGTTCTTTTCCATCCATTAACCATTAAATTTAACGGATTTGTTGGAAAAATAATTTTTTCAACAACTATATTGTTTTAAAACAATTTATTTACACCCAAAATTTTAAACTTAACAATTTAGGCACCCCTAAATAATTTTAAACTTTACATTTCAACCCAAAAGTTTTAAAAAAGCCCAACAACACCTAGCCATCGTCAGACCGCCGTCGGAACATCGCCGCCAGAAAATGCCGGAAATGTTAAAAAAAATAGCCCGGAGCGTAGATTAGCCGTTAGGACCACTAGATCGCTAGCCCAGGCCGCGAATCGGTGACCCAAGGGCCGCAATTTACCGGCCCAGGTCGCGATTCGGTGGCCTTGAGTCGGGTTCCGGCGGTCCTAAGAGCCGATCTACGCTCCAGGTATTTTTTTTTTGCATTTCCGGCGTTTTCCGGCAGTAGTCATCGTCGACGGCGGCGGCGGTCCAACAATGGCTGGGTGTTGTTGGGCTTTTTTCAAACTTTTGGGTTGAAGTGTAAAGTTTAAAATTATTTGGGGTGCCTAAATGGTTAAGTTTAAAACTTTGCGTGTAAATAAATTGTTTTAAAACAATATAGTTGCTGAAAAAATTATTTTTCCCACAAATCCGTTAAATTTAATGGTTAATGGATGGAAAAGAACCACGAAGTGAAAAAAAGTTAAAAAACAGGACTTTATGAGTACAAAAAATTAAAATATAACCGTAATGATACATGACTTAAAGTTAAAGGACTACCGGTACACTTTACCCTTTCAAAAACCATGATCCTATTATCAAACGCCCATGAACCCAATTGCAAAACACCCTCCAAATCTTATTGTTTAGTGAATTTTACACAAAATAAATAAATTATCACGAGGGTTATCAGTACCGTGATGGACATTAAAGGTGATGTCTCTCCATGCCATGCAGCAAGGCGGAGGTGCTCCGCCCGCGCAATCTGGTTGGTGAGAATGTCAGTGGCGAGGGATGACAACGCGGTTGGAGCAGCGATCAATCCGCCCAGATCAACAACATCAGTTTCGAGAGGGGTCAAGGAAATTGCAGCCATTCTTACTTCAAGAGTCTCCAAAACCATTCGTTACAAATAGAGAAAAGAGAATTGGATAGCAAAATCAAGGAAAATAGCAAAGAAACATGCTTAGGAAGAAAACTCCCTCAGCACCACCCCTAAACTTATTCTACTAAATTAACCCTAACGGTTTAGAGAGCTAATACGTCTGCCTTTAGTTGATATATGAGTAAAATTAAGGAGGGAATTATCCACTTATTTTTTAATCTCCAAAAATTGGAGAGTTTATCGGATGACACCTCCTGCAAGTGTGGTGTTTGAGTTCAATCTCATCTCTCCAATCTATCAAACCCTAAACTCAGTCTATCCCTATAATTACTTGCTAATCGGGCCTTCGATCCGAGCTTGAACCTGTCACGAGCTAAGCTCAAGTCCGAAAATCAGGCTCGAAGAATTTCGATCCAAGATCGGTCCGAGCCTAATTTTCATGAGTATGAGCTCGAGCTCGAACATGTCAGGTCCGAGCTCAGGTCGACTCGTTCTCGACCCTACTTAACTTGAATGGATACTGACCATGATTTGTGAATACAAGGATCAAAGTGCAAGAGATTGCCAAGCAGTTCCCAAGAGAACGAGAGGATGTCATTGCTTTGTTTGCTACAAATTCAGCTTGACTTATTGAGAATTTTCTGAGAAATTAAGATATACATTCATGTATATATGTATGTGTATATATATAGAGAGAGAGCATCAATGATCTGTTTACAAAAAAATACCATAATATGGAATTATCTAAAGCTCGATTGCGTTAAATCTTTCTTGTTATCACAACTTTTAACACGGAAACTAAAACATTGTTCTAGGGAATACGCTGAGTTTCATGATCTGACTTCATGGAGTTCTTCGTATTATCCAACAGCCGCCCATGTCTACTATTGTTTGTCTTGAAGAATGATATTGCCGAACATGTTTCATCCACCAATATTCACAAGACACGTTGTATGGAACCCACATCACACCTCGGACCAATCCATCTTTTCACTTGAAGCAAGGTAGCTTCTCTAGGTTGGGCACCTAATTTTGTTTTTTTGTCTCCAAATCAATCACCTAATTTTAATTATTTTTCATGTTTGCTCTTTAATGCATGATTGGATGTTTTATGTTTTGTTGTTGTTATTGTTTTTGTTGATAGTACAATCATTAACAAACATTAATTAAGTTAAGGAACTACGAATGCACTTTACCCTAAGAAAAATGGGTAAGGAGTAGTGAAGAAGAGCAAAGGCTCCCAACAACCCAAATGGTGGAAGAGAGCGAGTGAGTGAAGTGGAAGATGAAAGTGTTGTTGGCCTATGGTGAGGTGAAAGTGGTAAGGTAAGGGGGTATTTACAGGTGGAGAGGGGTTTTCGGTTTGAACGTAAGGCTGAGGTAGATTTAGGTTAGGATGGAGGTTTAGGGTCGGTTTTAGAGTGGTAATGAGGTTTGAGGGAGAGAACCTCGCTTCCAAAAGGTGTAGGGACGTTTTTCTTAGCCTAAAACCGGAGGAAAAAAGGAATGAAAATATAGTTGTCAACTGGTCGGGGGCAGGAGAAATCTTTGATGACGAATCTGATATGTGGCGAGATCGCCCCGATACTTTTGATTTATTTCTCTGCACATGTCGCCCCTCTTTGAAAGTGACATAGTTGACTTTTGTCTGATTTGCAGAGGGAGCGATCGCCCGCTTGTCGAGAGGTCGGACGCCCCACACTCCAGACTGTCGTTTTCCTCTATTTTCCCTTCTTTTTGCACCTTGGCCCCTAAGCTTTGATTGTGGTCCCATCCTTCATGTCCGAAAATGCCCGAAAAAATGCTTGATTAGCTCGTTTTTGCTCATGCTAAATACTAATATTTAATCGTATGTTTTTGAGGTAAAATTATACTCCCTCCGTTCATTTTTAGTTGCACGGTTTAATTTTTTGTAGTTGTGTTTGATTCAAATTTTAATTAGGAAGATTTTGTTAAAAAAAATCTAAAAATATATATTTAGAAACAAGATAGGTTCATTTATCATTTTCATATAAATTATTAAACTTTATATATTAAAACATTGAACAACATAAATTATAGATTAAATGATGAAAAAAAATTGTAGCAGCTAAAAAGAAACGAAAGAGTAACATTTTTGCACGCTTGTCAAGAGAGCCCCTCTTTCATTGCCATCAAAGTTTCTGAATTTAAAGGGAAAGCATTTTCAACAAGCTTAAAATGCCGAAATTTTGAACCAAAATTCAAATTCCTCAGAGAGAAATTGAAAATTGCTTAGGAAAAAGGATCATTAAGCACTAGCCAATAGAGCAATAAAGAGATTTAAGTCAGCCAAGGTGCATGGGTTAAGATGCTAGAAACTGACTATATGATGTTGTAGTATTGTTCATCATCGTGTTGAGCAACCCTTCTATCAGTGAGTGACGGGCCTATGATTTTTGATAAATTGAGGCACAAATTTTTTATCGTTTCTTAATTAAGAATTTATTTGAAATAAATATGATAATTTCAAAACTTCACATTATATATTCATAATTCCCAATTTCAAGATTATATATTTTTTTTATAAAAATAAGTAAAAATTATATATATAAAAATACAAGGAGGGGAATGTATTGTACTAGATAATATTTAATCGTATGAATGATTTGATTTCAAGTTTAAAGTAGTAATTTAAATAAAAAATTAAGAGTAAAATACTTTTAAAGCAATATGAATAAAATAATGAATTGTTTAACTATTTAAATATTATAATAGGATATTCTGATTTTTATTTATTTATTTTTTTAGGAAAGGGGGGAGTACACCACCCTATATTTTCATTGATAATAAGCAAACGGCACTTACATTCGAATATTTGAAACCTTACAAGAATGGCCAAATCAGATACTAAAAAGGACCCAAAAGCATAAGAAACTAAACTCCCGCTTAAAAGCAAAGTAGAGTAATACAAGAGAAAAACGAGATCTGCAACAAAAGCCAAGCAATAGAAGCATCCATCCTCAGGAGAAAAGGTGAGATAGAGATATAGCATGTCTATTCTGAATGAGAGATACAGCCTTGACAATCACAACATCTCCGGAGGAAGACTTGCTAGCAAAGGCTCTTGAATTCCTCTCGATCCATATAGAATAAATTAAAGTAGCAAACAGAGCTCTACGCACCTTTACCTTGAAGCTCTTACTTTTGGCAACCTTAAGCATCCACTTGCAACATAAATGCCAGTTGGATGGAGGAGACATCAATTTAACAAGCTTCAGACCATGTCTAATCACATAAGCCGAGAAAAGACAATAGAAGAACATATGATTTATTGATTCTAAAAAATCCTCACATAAAACACAAACCCCATAAATATCAGACTTCTAAAGAGCAATTCTATCACATGTATAGAGCCTATCAAAAGCAATAAACCAGCAAGCCAAAGAGGTCTTGGGAATATGCAAAGAACCCCAGACCACATTTCTCCAATAAACAACACTTTGAGGACCAACAAGATGATGATATGCAACTTTCAAAGGAAACTTGCTCTCTAAAGACAGAGAAGGTGACTGAAACCAGCTCGAGAAGTGAGGCCTACTATTAAATATGGTCTTAACCCCCACAGTAGCATACTTGGGCACATAAAGATCCAAAAAATCAGCATCCCTTCTCAACTGTAAAGGAAACGGTGGATAACGGCTACAAGAGGGGAGGTGTTTTTGGGAGGTGTTTTTGTTAACTTTAAAAATTTGGGCCTAACCCAAAAAGGAATTGTGTGCAATTTTTCAGAGACAAATGAAGTAGTTTAGAAGAAGTTCCAAAACAAGTCTATCGAATTATAAGGCCAAGTTGGAACATATAAATTTTTGTACTCCAGGAATTCGAGCTCTAGTCCGAATGATACCAATAGTCCAATACCAATAAGTAAATGGGTTGAACTCAAGCTTAGTGAGCTCGATATTCACTCAGCCCGGCCCATTTTAGAACGTATCTAAAAAAGTTGTAATTTTTTTTTTTTTCAAAAACTTTACATTATTAAACTTCTATTTTCTCTTACTAAAAGTATACTAATTTTTATCATTCAAACATATTTTTACTTAATTACTCTCAAATAACTAACATTTGCTAATCTACACACCCAATCAAATGCAACAGCCTTTTCAGAGTCTAGGAGTATTAAGGTAGTTTTCCCAACGGAAGCCAAGTTTCCATCTTTTTAGGATCAAGGCCTCTCTCTCTCTCTCCCCCTAAAGTTGCAAACTTTAAATTCCTAACCTTTAGCTTTCCTAAGTTAATGGGCGTGGCAGCTGCAATTCCGGCATTCAATTAGTAAATTAGCTTCAAATAATCCAAATCTCTTCAATTCCAAAAATCTTTCTTCTCTTCTTATATAATAACCCAATATCATTTCTTTCCCCATCTCCAATTTCCAGGGTTTGCTTAATCTCAACCTGCAT
>JBBYHH010679363.1:0-10255 GCA_038382905.1 Daphne laureola
ACACTTTCAGTTTTCAGCAACTTTTGGGCCAAACTTTTTACCAATTACACTTTTGTGATTTATTCAACATCCTTTTAGCAAAAATCACAACCTATTCCAAAACAAAATTCCAATTAAATTCGGCTCAACATAGAAAATAGGATAGGTGAGTTTCTTTCTCACTTCCAAGCCTCATTTCATGATGAACAAACATGAAAGACTCTTACCTATATGTCTCTTTGAAGCTTGAAGATAGTTGGGTGATGGTTGCTCCAAAATCCAAGCTTAAGCAACCAAGAATCTCTTACTGGAACCGCCAGCTTGCAGGTCAATTTTGGCCATCTTCTTGGCCTCCTTTGCTCCTTGCTCCTTCTACAAAGTTGGACCTTAGAGGTTGATGAAGATAGTTACTGAAGGAATGAAGAGGAGATGGAGGCTGTATCTTGGCTAAAAATGGGGTTGAAGCGCCGGTGTCTGGTGAGGGAGTGAGAGAGAGAGTTTGTGAGATGAAATGGTAGATGGAAATGAAATGTTGAGATGAAAATGACATGGTGAGGGTAGGAAAAAGGGGCTGGCCGGTTAATGGATAGGAAATGGGGTGGGAATGGGTAGGCTTAGTTCACACTTCAAGCTAAGATGATTTGGTTTATGTCAAGACTCAACCTTCCTCATCATCACACCTCAATTTCAACACATGCCTACCAACCAAACTTTTAACCCCACTCAACCAGCCAAAATCGACAGCCTCATTAGTTTAGGATTAGGGGCATTTTCATCCCCTTTTTCAAAATGACAATTTTATCCTCTGAAGCCGAAAATTGATAAAATGGCCCAAGACTCACGTTTACTTATAAAAGTGTGAAATCCCTTTGAATAAACTTCAAATTCAATCTCGGGACATCCAAATTGTCCTTAAACATGTATGTTTCTCCAAAACAATGATTTTACCCTTTGAGGTTAATTTTTTGTAAAATGGCCCGGGATTCACGGAATCTTATAAAAATATTAAATCCCATAGAATAGACCTCAAATTACTTCCCGGGACATGAGAATCATTATAAAATGTGTTCCTACACGTTTAAAACTGAGTCCTGGAAATATCAGATTTTGACCGTCGGTCAGTTTTTTCTGAAAAATTACTATTCATCGTGGGTGACTGTAACAATATCTCTCAAGGTTGAAAAATGTTTGATAAATAAAATGTTTTATATGTTCTCTACAAATACCGTAGCTAGTCTCCTTTTATAGGCCAAGGAAGGCTCACAATAACACACATTAACTTAGGCTATTAAACTAGGCATTTCCTCCACTTAAATGACCTAATGAAGGAAATAAATGAAAATACTAATGTCACAACGACTATAACATTAAATCACACTTATTTTAGTCTAATATGTTGTAAAACTTTCCCTAGATGAAGAATAATTCGGATGGAATGAGTTTAAGGCAAGACAAGGCCTTAAAACACCTCGTTATGGCTCCAAATGTTCCATAAAGTCTCCATTAAAGCTTCAACGTCTCCAAAATTGATATCCAACATTTCCTGGGTCCTCAAGGTTGTTAGAAACAAAATAAATTAGTCCATTTGATTGTGGAAACTTTAGAGAAGACACAGTCTATTTAGCGGCCAATTAAGGCTCCAACGGCTATATTCTTAATGAGCAGCCTCTCATTTATGTTCATCATTGATGCTCAACATCTCTATCATCTTCATGGCTCCTTCTTGGCTATTTTTATCCCTAGACATCTAAATAAATCAGATTGAAAAGAATTAAGAGAGCAAATGATCCATTTATGTGCTAATAATGCTCCAACGGCTAGCTCCTTAAATGGTTGGATGCCATTTATGATGTGGCATTGATGACCAACATCTAGAACTCCTGTTTTGTTGTTAATGGACGTTTGGGCACCATCAAGACTTATTCTTTCCATAAAAGTGGCCTTTGTGGTTGGCAAAACATGTAGGACACCTTGATCTTGTGTAGGGTAAGGGTAATCTACAATTGTAGGGTAAACTTTGAAGAGTTCACCAAGAATCATTTGAAGGATGTTCAACACTTGGTTGATGGACATGAGTTGGAGGGCACCTGTTGTGTGTGGGGTACCCTTCAAGTGTAGGCTGCCGTTGAGAATTTTCCTCTTTGGCGTTGGGATGGTCCAATTTTGACATGTCTTGACCCAAAGTGTTCTGAGTGACCTTGGGCCAAGAGTTGAAGGCATGGGCCTTGACTTGAATTCGGCTTGGGTCACTAAGTTGGGCTTGAGAATTGTTGTGAGCCCAAATGGTGATGGTGATGAGTTGGGCAGCTTGTTCGACATTGGATTGACCCATGTTAAAGCTAAGGACTTCCTTCCCTTCATCTTTTTGTATCTCTCCACTTTGCTCCTTAAGTTTGAGCATATGTGCTCTTGGATCCTCTAGGTTGCATAAGTGTGCAACTAGATCACTGGATCGTTCCACATCATCCCCTCCCCCATTGAAAATGATTCATCCTCGAATCAAGTTGTTCTACTAAAGAAAAATATGAGGGATTAGGACTAAAATATTCAAACATTGATAACCAGTAAATCAAGAAGTTGAGTAACAAATTACTTCCCTTGGTAGCCCTCTTGAAAATTTCAAAAGGCTTGTGACTGAAAAATATTTGAAGTAATTTATCATGAATACGGACTTCTTTATGGGATAGTTTCATGATTTCAAACATGAAACATTTAAACCTACAAAAATGAAGTAGGCCTTTCTCGGAAACCAAGTTAGAAACTTTAAGGATATGAATCATCAATGTGAACATAATTGTGAAGATGGTCCAAATATGCATTATTTTCCCACAATAAATATTATATGCATTTCTCAAGTCTGCACATAAATCAATCACCATAAATTTTTCACTCAATGTCATGGAAATTGTAGCATTGTAGTCATTCTCGCTCTTGATCAAAGAAATAAGTTTACTAGAACATACTCCTGGATCAAACACAAATATAGACTTTTGTAGCTTTTCATTCATCAATAATTTGTATGTGTCAATTTTAAGGATAGCAACCAGATGAGTGACACATAAAGAAAATTTTATAGCATTGTACTTGGCATGAACGTCATGTTCAGCATCTTTGTATTCGTATGATCCATTAAATGGCACAATTTTCTCATTGTTTTCAACATCTAGAGCAACTATTTGGAAAGAACTAGCAACACTTTTGCTTTTGGATCTAGCAATAATAGATGGTGAAAACAATGCATGCTTGGGAACACTTTTCCAATCAACCATAGGCTTTAACAAAGAAGCATATGGATCAATATGTGAAACATGTTCAAGAGAAGATTCAAAAGATCCAAAACTAGAACACAAAACATTCATGGGAATAATTTCATTCATAGTTTCAAATTTTGCAACATCAAGCATGACAATACTCAAAGAATCATTTTTAACAACTGAATCATTTAAGTAAAGAGGATATTTACCATCTCTCAAAATTGAGGTTTCCTCTTGAGATGGTTGCTCTTCCTCCATGGAAAATGCTTCTTTGAAAGTTTCTTCAAGCATGGAACAAGAAGTTTTTCCTCCATAGATTGTTCCATCAAATCCTTTATGGTTTCGATAAAGGATAGAAAAGAATTGTATGCAAGGTCACCTTCTTTTTATGAGGAGAGGTCTTTTGAATGGTGGTAGGAAGTAGGAATCTTTTGTGTAGGGTAGGCCTTTTGTTGGTAATGGGTAGGAAAGTGTCTTTTTGAAGGGCTTGGATTTTGAGAAAGGTAGGAAGATGATTGAGGTGTAGAAGTGGAATATGAAGGTGCATACCTTTTCCTTATAAGATGGCTCAAATGTTGTCATGTTGAGATGGGTTCATAACCATTCCTTCTCTGATATTTGATCTCATCAAGAACCCATTGATAAGGTTCTTCACCCAAGTTTTCCATGGTGGTCACAAATTTCACATAAGGCGTTTTGTGTGCCTTGGAGAAAATATTCTCCATTTGACTTTCCCATGACCAATAACCTTCATTGTCATCAAATCCTTGAAATGTCTTAAAACATCTCATTATGGTACCTATACAATGAAACAATAAAATTGTACCTCACCATACTCCCTTAGTGTTTCACTCCACACTCGTATTTACACTTTTTGGAAAAAATGTAACACTCAAGCCTTTTTCCACTCTTAGTCACAAAAATTCTCTTTACAAGATCTAGTACCCTTTCCAACTCAAAACCTTTGAACAAGATGCTCAAAACAAGTTCTAAAACCACAAGAAAGTTTCAAACCTTTGAAGAAAATGATCCTTACTTTTTGCAAAGGGCAGATTACAAATTGGCTTGGTTTTGAAGATAATTTTCGCAACTTGAAAGGAAAGGCTAGGGTGGATTTTGAAAATATCAAAGATTGTTATTTCCTTGATTTGATTATGCCAAATCCTTCCTTTTTTTGCTTTCAAGTACTTGCTGCCAATTGACAAACACTTGTATAAGTAACTTGTTTTTTATCTTTTTAATATGGAAGATGATAACTGAATGAAATGGATGGCACAACACTTAAACACAAAAGATTTGGAAAGAACAAGTAGGATAGATGATTGGAACAAAATATGATAAAAAGAAATGTAGTTGTGAAAATGAAAGAAGAAGGATAGAAAACTTCTCTTTGTCAAGCAATTGGCTCTGATACCAAATGACATGATACCGGATTGCTCTAATATCAATTGATGTATTTCCTTAAGACCGAAAACACCTAAAACTTGATCTATCTTGAAAAAGGATCAACACTTGTAGGAAAGGTAGAAATCAGAATGCGAAAGCTTGAAATATGATAAATATGGATGCCAACTCCTCTTGGATCTTTGCCCAAGTAAAGATGGTGTTTTTCCTTGGAGACTCCTCCTTGATACTTTGAAACTTCAACATAAAGAAAGCCTTTGTTACCAAAATAGAAGGTGTAGATGGATCCAACACCTTCTTCTTCAAGTGAGAGGACAAACTTGGATTTCACTAAACTTGCTCAAGAAACTTGGACAAGAGTTGAGTGGAAAGTGAAGATAGATGAACAAAAGAATCACTCTCAAGGATGAAAAATATTTGATATATGAAATGATTGATATGTTCTCTAAAAATGGTGTGGCTAGCCTCCTTTTATAGGCCAAGGAAGGCTCACAATAGCACACATTAACTTAGGCTATTAAACTAGGCATTTCATCCACTTAAATGGCCTAATGAAGGAAATAACTGAAAATACTAATGTCACAATGACTATAACATTAAATCACACTTCTTCTAGTCTAATATGATGTAAAACTAGCCCTAGATGAAGAATAATTCGGATGGAATGAGTTTAAGGCAAGACAAGGCCTTAAAACACCTCATTATGGCTCCAAATGCTCTATAAAGCCTCCATTAAAGCTCCAATGTCTCCAACATTGATATCCAACGTCTCCTAGGTCATCAAGGCTATTAGAAACGAAATAAATAGGTCTATTTGATTATGGAAGCTTTGGAGAAGAAACCGTCCATTTAAAGTCCAATTAAGGCTCTAACAGCTATATTCTTAATGAGCAATCTCTCATTTATGTTCATCATTGATGCTCAATGTCTCTATCATCTTCATGGCTCCTTCTTGGCTATTTATATCCCTAGACATCCAGACAAATCAGATTGAAAAGCATTAAGAGAGAAAATGATCCATTTATGTGCTAATAATGCTCCAACGGCTAGCTCCTTAAATGGTTGAATGTCATTTATGATGGGGCATTGATGACCAACGTCTAAAACTCCTCCTTTGTTGTTAATGGATATTTGGGCACCATGAAGACTTGTTCTTTCCATAAAAGTGGCCTTTGTAGTTGTCAAAACATGTAGGAGACCTTGATCTTGTGTAGGGCAGGGGTACCCTTCATTTGTAGGGTACCCTACAATTGTAGGGCACTTTGAAGAGTTCACCAAGAAGTCATTTGAAGCATGTTGAACACTTGTCTGGTGGACATGAGTTGGAGGGCACATGTTGGGTGTGGGGTACCCTAGGAACGGAGGGTACCCTTCAAGTGTAGGGTACCCTTGAGAATTGTCCTCGGCATTGGGATTGGCCAATTTGGACATGTCTTGACCCAAAGTGTTATGAGTGACCTTGGGCCAAGAGTTGAAGGCATGAGCCTTGACTTGAATTCAACTCAGGTCACAAACTTGGGCTTGAGAATTGTTGTGAGCCTAAATGGTGATGGTGATGAGTTGGGCAGCCTGTTCGGTATTGGATTGACCCAAGTTGAAGCTAAGGGCTTCCTTCCTTTTTTTTTGTATCTCTTCACTTTGCTCCTTAAGTTTGAGAATACGTGATCTTGGATCCTCGAGGTTACATAAGTGTGCAACTAGATCACTAGATCGTTCCACATCATATGCATCATGTTTTTAAGGAAGAGCATCATAGTGTAACCAACATCGTTATGGTCACCAAATGCATTATTTTGGGAGATTGACGAAAATGAGTGCATCATTAAGTCATCAGAACGAGTGCATCATGTTTGTAAGGTAGCGTATCATACTTGAAACCAAGAGCATCATTCTAGTCACCAAGCGCATTATTTTAAAAAGTTGAAGAAAATGAGTGCATCATTAAGTCATCAGAACAAGTGCATCATATTTGTAAGGGAATGCAACATGAGCGCATCATTGTGGTCATCAAAGACATCATCGTGAGAGGTTGAAGAAAATGAGTGTATCAGTAAGTCATCATAATGATGCATGTAAGGTAGTATATCATATGTAAAACATAGTGCATCATTCGTGACATCAAACACATTATTTTGAACCAAGACATTGTACTATCTTGTCCAATAGAGAAGAGCATCATTTGATGTGTTGAGCTCATAATACTAATCACAAGGAACATCATTTTAAGCACATATAGAGCATCAGTTTAAGAACTCCATCATTTTGAAATGTTGGCATCATAGTTCATTGGGAGTGCATCATTTTTAAGGATAGAGTGAATCATTCATGAAGTGCATCACGAATGGGGCATGGTGCATTATTAAGTCATCATAAATGGTTCATTATGTTTATATATGAGAGCAACATAGTGCAACGAGAGTGCATCATTTGTGTAACAAAGTGCATCATTTGATAGCACATGAGCATCACTATGGACAGTTGAACAAAGTGCAACATTGTCGGACGAGTGAATCATGTTGTTACGGAGAGCATCATAATTCCACGTGAAATGTATCATTGTCATGATCAAACGCATCTATGTATGCTATAGAATGAAATTTTTTCATCAAAATCATCAGAAACAAGAGCATCATATTGTTATCGAAGCGCATCATATTGCATCAGGAATGCATCATTGTGGTATCGGTGAGCATCATTTGGAGCTGCTGAACAAATGCACCAAGGCCGGTGGTTTTGTGTTGCCGGAAGAAGAGGGTTGGATGGATTTGTTGCTATTTTTATTGATTTCATGAAGAAGGAAGGTGGATTGGTTTGATTTCTGTCTAATTTGGCTGCTCCGGGCGGAAGGAAGAATAGATCACCATAGATTCGACGATTTCGTAATCATCACGGACAAACACGGCGACAAGCTGAAGCGTGTTCTTCCTTCCTTCTTCTATCTATAGGGACATAGTATTAGGTTATACCTGGTACTATCTATGAGGTCTTTCTAATCTAGAACCCTCACTCTAGTGCGACCCTCAATTTTTTTTTTTTATCGTATAAATCAAAATGACGTGGTTTAAGATAGTTCTATTTAAAAATCTGTCTGAATAGATAAGAAAACAGTTTAAATAAATGAAAAGCGTTAGCATTTTGAAAAGATGTTAGGATTTTGTAAAACATGAATATCCTATGACACATATAAAAACCCTAAACTGCGTCAATGAGACATCCGAAGACCCTAAACTAGGAAAATGAAACATATGGAGGCCCTAAACGGAAACAATGATCCATATGAAGACCCTGAGTACCCCAAAGACGCATTAGTGGCTTTTGAAGGTTTTTTTTTTGGAATTACACATTTTAGGATCATTGTGTGTTCCATTGGCACACATAATCAAATACTAACGCTTTGGCTCATTGTGGGTTGTCCAACTTTGACATTGACAACATTTGGGTCTTTATTGTGTATTTTGGACGTATTGGAGGCATTTCCAGCTCATTAAAGATGATGTTTGGGTCCTCCAAATTTATCAATGACAATATTTGGAACTTTAAAAAACTCTAAAGTTGTTCAAAGTCTCAAGCTCTTTTCTGGGATTCTCAAAAGTTTTTTCGAGTTTCAAACACTTTTCTGAGTTTCCCAAAAGATTTTTCAAGTTTCAAACACTAGTTTGGGCTTTTGAAACTCCTTTTTAGATGACTAAGCGTGGGAGATGAGCACAAGCAAGGGAATCGACGAGCACAAACACCTTCGCATGCCGCCACCAGAGAGACGTTTGGATCTTGAACGGCACTGGAACCACCACTAAGGTAACGCTACGGCAATCGGCGGCTCCTGAGGTTGTTCTCATGTTACACGACATATTCAAGATCTTGTCGTTGTCCGGATGGCTTTCTGGGCCTTGGATGGAGGAGTGTCAGCGGCGAAGATGAAGTTGACGGTGGGAGAATGAACTCAGATGAAGTTAATCGGACCCTAAACTTCTACAAAGTCACATTATAGAACCAAGAACTTTGTTTTAAGTCTTGAAACGTTTTTCTCGCTACACCAAACGCTCTTTTTCTTTAGCTAAATGTTTTTTGAATTAAATATTAATATTGTATCCTCCAACGCAAAATAAAAGCGTTTAACTTCCGATGAACACCGTTAGACGAGGTTAAAACAACGTTTAGTGTCCTCAAACAACATTTTCGCTTGAAAAAAAAATGCGTTTGAATAAAAAGGAGTTCGACATTTTTCTTCCATTAATAAAAAAGATACTAAAAAATACTTAGAGTTTCACCACTTTTTTGTCAATTTGAATACACGATTAACCTTAAACTAACAATATAATTTAAGAGAATCACCACTAAGGAAGATCTCCAAGTTTGGTTGATCTAACTTGAGATTTACATAACTTTTTAGTTTTCCAACAAGTTATGTTCTTCTAAAATTATTTCACCCCAATCACCACAAAAGATTTATAACTTTATTTGGGGATGATTAATGAATAGATATTAGATTCGGTTAATCAATTTCTCTATCTAAAATACTCTATAAAAAATAATAACAACTACTATCAAATTTAATTTACAATTTAATCAATTTAAAATAATAGTGATCTCCAATTTCTAATCTATTAGAGCAAAGTGCAATCTCCAATTTTATTGGAACAATTTTTAATTTCCAATTTTGTTAGAGGAATGTTTAATCTTCAATAGTATTGGAAGAATTTCAAAATTCCAAATTCTTGGAGCAATATTCAATTTTTAATTTTATTATGATAAATTGACAATGTCTAATTTTTAATCTCTTAGAACAATGTACAATCTCCAAATTTGTTGGAGTAATTTTCAATTTCTAACTTTATTGGAGGAATGTCCATTTCGAAAATTGTTGTGATCAATTCACAATATTGTCCAATTTCTAATCTATTAGAACAAAATGCAATATCCAATTTTGTCTGTTAAAAAAAAAAGTGCAATCTCTAATTTTATTGGAACAATGTTTAATTTTTAATTTTGTTAGAGGAATGTTTAATCTTCAATTGTATTGGAAGAATGTTCTATTTTTAATTTTGTTGTGACTAATTGACAATGTCTAATTTTAATCTCTTAGAACAATGTACAATCTCCAAATTTATTAGAGCAATTTTCAATTTCTAACTTTATTGGAGGAATGTCCAATTCCAAAAATTGTTGTGATCAATTCACAATGTCTAATTTCTAATCTATTAGAACAAAGTGCAATTTCTAATTTTGTTGGAACAATGTTCAATTTTCAATTTTGCTAGAGGAATGTTTAATCTTCAATTGTATTGGAAGAATGTCCAAATTCCAAATTCTTCGAGCAATGTTTAATTTTTAATTTTGTTATGAATAATTGAAAATGTATAATTTTCAATCTCTTAGAACATTGTACAATCTCCAAAATTCTTGGAGCAATTTTCAATTTCCAACTTGATTGGAGGAATGTCCAATTTCGAAATTTGTTGTGATCAATTCATAATATCCAATTTTCAATCTATTAGAACAAAGTGCAATCTCCAATTCTATTGAAACAATGTCCAATTTTCAATTTTATTGTTTTCAAATTGTTAGAAATAAAAAAAAAATGTTGCTTTCAAACCAAAATTCGTCATATTAAGTTTGAT
>JBBYHH010679474.1:0-10255 GCA_038382905.1 Daphne laureola
TTACTCTAACATTTGGGATGTAAATAAAAAATTTCTTCACGAATTTAACAGAAAATGTAACTGGATTAACTGTTGAGGGGGATAGTTGAAGGTTTGACAATACCTTAGGGGGATTTCTGCAGATTTTTCAAAACTGAATGCAGATTTTTCAAAACTGAATGCAGATTTTTTAAAACTGAATGGGGAAACTTGAGATTTCATCTAATCTCAGGAAGGTTTTTCTAAGTTACCCAATTTAATATCATGATTTTTCCATTTTCCTTTTCTTCTTGATCTTTCAAATTAGTTGCCCAAAAATAGGAGGAAAACTAAGTGAAATGTAATGAAAACTTTATAATATAGATCCTGAATAATAAAATGTGTTAATGATTAACTAAGAAAGAAAGTCCAATTTTGCCACTAACATCTAGCTAATGGACCTATTTTGCAACTTCTTTAAAAAAAAATGCCACGTTTAACCATTCTAAGTAGTTTTCTGGTTCAATTGTACAACTTAAAAACTTTGTTGGTCCCATTTTATCATTACGTTAACAGACAACGAGAATTTACCATCACGGTCGTCCAGCTGTGCAAAATTAATGGGTTAATGGATGAGATGAGTTGGAATTTATCTATGGCACTGAAATTAGTCTCTCCTCAATTTGGGAATTAGGGTTCGTCTTATTTAAGGGGGCTTTTGATTTTGGCGATTTAGGCAATCTCGGCGATTGCGGCGATTTAGGCAATCATATTTTGATTAAAAAATTTCAATGAAGTTACATGGCGCAGTTTTGATTATTCTTTTCTTTTCTTTTTTTAGTTTACTCAAGATCAATATTTTTCCAATTAATCAACTTCGTTGATTCTGAATGGGGCTTAGGGTTTCATCTTCGACATTAGGTTCTTTGAGAAATGGTTAGTTTACCCACATCGAGCAGTGAATTTGGTGGTTTTGGGTCTAGGTCGACCATCGATACTAGTTACCAGAAGAACTCATCGGCAAGAAACCCAAGACAAAAGGTAATGTAATGTAGATTTTATAGTTAATTCATGAGAATGATGCTTGTGTTTGAGTTAATTCCTGAAAATGATGCTTTTGTGAATTCGGTGAGTTTTTTAAGGACTTTAGGGATTTTAGTTCTGAGTTATGATTTGAGTTATGATTTGAGTTGTGATTTGGTTAGTGTGTCTTAGTTATGATTTGAGTTGGTGATTTTTGTGCATTTGTTGAGCTCTGTATTCTCGTGGCTGACGGGGTGTGGTTATAGTGTGGTAATCATGCTCAAAATCAAGTTTTAAATTTATAACTCCTTCACATCCCAAAGATGAGAGTTATCTGTTGTAGACAATGTAAGTGGGGTCGATCCGCAAAGATCAAGCTCGACCGTTAGGCTTCATGCTATAAGCGTAAAGTAATTGTTTGGAGTTTTTGAAATAGTTGGCGGCAGATCTAAGGAAATAAAATGCTGAAAGTAAATACAAAAGAAAAGTGCAGAAATGAAACCTTATATGGTCACCAAGCAAAACAAGATAACCAGAGCAAATGTATTTTGAGAAAATGTTAAGTAGAGGGGTCGGTTAAATATCAGACAATGACCTCTCAGCTGAGAGGCATCCTCGCCTCTGCGGATTCGAAGGCTCTCGCCATGCCAGTCCCCGCAGTGTGGCATTAAACTCACCTGAGTCCCGGTCTAGAAAGTGGGCACCCCCAATGATCTAGGGATCACTCTCGCATATCCCCACAAGAACACTTAGTAGAGATGCACGATCTATCTAGTAGCAGTCTCTCGATGCATCACTACCAGACATAGAAGAGTTTGGTATGCTTTGGTTTTAGTTTAGTTGTGTGGTTTGGCAAGTTTGCTCCTGCCTACACATGCACAGTAAGACGACATTTGGTTTCATAAGAGCTCTTGTGGTGGTGTGCCTCGCTCGAAATTGAAGATCTATATTTCTTTAATATTTTGTCATGTGCATTTCTCCGTCTTTTGATACCTTATTCTGATGGTGGTTCTATCATCCGGTGGTCCCTTGCTGATCTATGATCTTTAGAGCTTATCTTATTTCATTTATTCTGGTTACTTAGTCTTTTGTTTAGATTGCTCTCTTAGATATGTTTTTATTCTTCGGGTGTATTATTTCTTTCTAGTTTTGTTTGGTTCCCTCAATTATGACTTGTATTATTTTCATTGAAGATAATAGTAAGGTCTCATTCATTGAGGAAAAAAAAAAGCGTTTAAGGCTCAATTAAAAGCGTCTAGGTTAATCTCATTAGCCACAACGACTGAGTTTACTTCCTAAACTTTATTTATTTTTTATGAAGACTTCGTAAACTTTATTTAATCTTTATTATATCCTAAAATTAAAAAAAAAAATCAACTTTTTTATTACTTACTCCATTATATTTATTAACATCTTCAATCACTTAAAATTAACGAATTAATACAGAATCTAAAAGTACAAATTTTAGAGGGTGATTGGACCTTGTTGGTACCTCTAGTCCTGTACGAATTTCGGTCCACCAAATTAAAATCTTCTGCATTCTTGGAGAGCGTGCATGGAAATTCAATTCTTAACACATTTGTAGATCTCGAATAGATGCAAGAAGCTCAAGCTGATGCACTGTAGCTTTTGGAGTTTCGGTTTAGTCCCTCTCGTTGTAGTTCGTTGATTTATGTGGCATAGCTGCATAGAGACAAAGAGTAAAAATTGTTTTTACGGGTCCATTTATGGAACCTACTAGAAAGAAGATATCGAGCCGTTTAAACCCGAGCTTGACCCCTTAATCTATTGGGATTCGGTATTATTCATGCTCGATCTTGAATTCCTTGAATCTAATATGTTAAACTCGAGCTCGATTCGAAATGGGTTCAAACTCGATTCGAATAGTTCAATAAGTCTGTTTTGAATTTTTTTAAATTATATTATAATTAACAAATAATCAAATTCAAGATACCATCAAAATTTATACAACTTAAACATCCAAAATTTATAAGTTTAGATTAATCATAATGATTGTTATTAATAAAGTATAAATATATCCAAAATAAATTATAATATAGTCAACAAATTTAACAAGTTTGATAAGTATCGATATTCAACTCGTTAACTTTTCGAACTATATTTTAGGCTCGAACTCAAACTCGAGTTTGATATGCCCCAATTTGAGTTCGAGCTCTCGAGCTACTCTTTAAAGGCTCTACCTATTAACACATTATTTGTTTGTACCTTTCAAGAACATAGAGGGAGAAAGTGTCATTTATCTCAATGGAGACATTGTTTTGTTCGCAACTCACACTCACTTGCGCGTAGAGTGAAAGTTGAATGAACAGCTCGAGTTCGGCTCGGGTTCGGCTCGATAAAAATTTCGTTCGAGGTCGTTCATATTATTTTCAAGCCAAATTTGAACAAAATTCTAAACTCGATACTTTTATCAAGCTAACATGAACAGTTTAATGTTCGACTCGGCTCGATTTTATCCCATTTTTTTCTATTAATATTCGTGAACAACTCTAACTCAACTCAAGCTCGATTAATTTAAAACTTGTTTATATTATCTTCAAACTAAATTTGAATACAATTTGAGACTCGATATAATTTTCTGTCACCGGGAAAGGGCGAACATGAACGCCGTCGACGAAACCTAGACAAGTTGCGAAAATGGGCGATGGAATTTGTGCAACAGAATGAAACAGAAGCATTCATCACCTTCCCCACTATCGCAACATGCTCAATATTCCATGATTCTATATTCCCCTCCACTGTACCATTTCAATCCTCTGTCTCTCCGCCCCTACAATCCCACCCATATGGTTTTTCTTCCATTCCACTCCTCTTCAACCTTAAAGATCGATTCTTGTGTTCGTTTCTAACTGAAATGTATGCCCAAGATCGCTGTTTGTTCCTTGATTCCATAAGAAAAGCTCAAGATTTGACCCACCAGCAGTCTCCCTCCGTCGGCGGGTTGTTTCTGTTCGATCAGACAGCTCCAACCTCGTTTGTCTCTTTGGTTTCTTCGACTGATGGGGACAGAAGAGTCCACTTGTGTCTGGTTTCGGGTTTCAGCAGTGATAGAACGCCGGCGATTCGTAAGCCGGCGAGGCGCGGCGGTAGGTTCTTGTCGGCGAGTTTGTCGAGGGGCGATGGGTTCGTCAGTGAATCTGAGAAGGTATGGCAGCCAAACGGAATCCCGATCTTGGAGCGAGAGGAGGTGGAGGAGAAAAAAGAGGAGGTTAAAGAGAGAAGATCAGATGCTTTGAACACCGTTAAGCATCTGTGGGCTGGAGCTATTGCTGCCATGGTCTCCAGGTTTGTGCTTATGTTCTTTCTGGGTCACTGCTCCAATCTGCAAATTCTAGTCTTGGAGTCTTATGTTTGAGGTTGAAATAGTATAAATGGGTCTTTTCAGGGAGGAGGATGTTTTGGTGCTATGTTGGTCTTTGGTCCAGTCTTAATAGTTGTTGAAATACCAAAATGTCAAAAGCTCCTATCTTTTGCTGGATTTTTGAGAGAATTTGTGGTCTATGATATGCAATTTGCCCATGATTTTTGAATGGTTGTTGTTCTATGATACAGTGAAGTGACTGGAGTTATCTGATCCACTGGCCACAACTTGTCTGTATCTGTCTTTATCAATGCTTATTTCCTTTCTTTTATTGTTGGTGAGAACTAGCTTGTGGTTTTCCGTTACAGGACTTTCATTGCTCCCTTGGAGAGACTGAAGCTGGAATACCTAGTCCGTGGTGAGCAGAGGAACCTTACTGATTTAATAAAGAAAATTGCAAGTTCGGAGGGGTTGAAAGGTTTTTGGAAAGGGAATTTCGTTAATATTCTTCGTACAGCTCCTTTCAAATCTATCAATTTCTACGCTTATGATACTTACAGGAGTCGGTTGTTGAAGTTGACCGGAAATGAGGATGCCACGAACTTTGAGAGGTTTATTGCTGGCGCTGCTGCGGGGGTTACAGCTACCTTGCTATGTTTACCAATGGACACAGTATGTATGTTGGAATTAGATGAGTAGAACATCACTGAATGATCTTGAACACACCATAGATTTAAATTTGTTTTTTCAACATCTTAGACAAGGATTTGAATGGAGCACTTTAGTGTGGGTTATGGTCCGTCTTTCTCTCACAGCAGATGCATTAGGAACTTAACTCGCTCCTTGTAGACGTAACTTATTTTCTAAAACCTTTGATCTTTGCATTAATTCTGATTTGATGCAATGCTGTGTCCTTCTAGTTCACTTCACCTTTTAAAAATGAAGAAAAAAAATCAGTTCAGGTGTTAAAGACATGTTCATATTATCTTAGAATTTCACCTTTTCAGTCTGATCCCTCAGTTTGTACATATGTTTCAGACTGGTTAGCTGCAAAGAACTCATGTTAATAATGTATTTTCTTATGCTTGATTGGTACTTCAACCCCATTTATCGATGCTACTATGTTTGCATTCTACCAGTTCTGATTAAGAACTTGGTATTAATCATTTTTCACACTTTTTTTTTATCTATAATGTTAGAATGCTCACAGTTAGTTGGCATAATCCAGTAATTAATTCCATTTGTGAGCTGTAATGTATCCATTATTAAGTTTTTTAGTAGTAGTATGATGATGATGTATTCTTTCTCAGCCTGATTTATAAGCATCCTCGACATTGAGATACATTCCGTCTCAGACATTGTTTCCCATACACATTGCAGATCAGGACGGTGATGATCGCACCTGGTGGTGAAGCTTTGGGTGGTGTCATTGGTGTCTTCCGTCACATGGTTCAGACAGAAGGGTTCTTCTCACTTTACAAGGGACTAATACCCTCCATCTTGAGCATGGCGCCTTCAGGTGCTGTATACTATGGTGTTTACGACATGTTGAAATCTGCTTATCTTCGGTCTCCGGAAGGTAGAAAGAGATTACAGCACATGAAACAGGAAGGCCATGAAGAACTAAATGCACTAGAACAGATGGAACTGGGTCCGGTGAGAACATTGCTCTACGGAGCTATAGCTGGCGCATGTTCAGAAGCGGCAACATACCCATTCGAAGTCGTGAGGAGACAGCTCCAGATGCAAGTTGCAGCCACGAAACTGAGTGCCTTGGCAACTTGTTTGAAGATAGTCGATCATGGTGGTGTTCCAGCTCTATATGCCGGGTTAATTCCGAGCTTATTGCAGGTATGTTTAACTTTTATGTGATTTTGTTCCTCTTCTGTTTGATTAAGCAGATTTTTATTCAAGTAGAGCTCTGATATTTACATTTTGCCTCTTAGTTCTGATTCATTAGTCAGTAGAATGTTTCTACTTTCCTGTCATCAAACTGGTAAAATATGCATTAGGAAGGACAGTTGTGGACCTAAAAAAAATTCATGTAGGTGCAGAGGAGGGAGTATGTAGCTAAAACCATGACAAATGGAAAAGAAAAAAAAAAAACTAACCAACCATTACCAAACACTGACATGAGGCAAGGATTTGACTGTTATTTCTCATGTGCCAAGGGTTTGGGGGCGTAAATGACATAGTAAGGACTCCAACTGGCTCTAATTGTACCTATATGTCATTTCATTTGGGACATTTTTTTTTTGTCGATGTTATGACAATAAGCTTGGGACGGAGGGATTATAAGTTGCAGCACCCTAGGTCCACCCCTGGAAGGACATTGTTGTTTGTTTGTGTTCTACATGAGCTGTTAGTGATAACTAAGTTCCCTCTATGAACTTTATTACTGATTGATTGATCAAGGAGCATTGGAGGATTATTGTTTCTGTAGTAGATGCTGAAATCATTCTGTGCATTTCGTTCCATGAACTTGCAGGTTTTGCCATCTGCAGCCATAAGTTACTTTGTTTATGAATTAGCGAAGATAGTGATGAAGGTGGAATCCAAGTAGTTTCCAGTTTGCACTCTGCATTTTGCTTCTTCATACAGGAAAAGTGTAGACACAGGAGGAAAGTAAAGAAAGAATGAAGGAAGAATATAAGATAGTGGGGCGGCCATTGTTGCTCAAGGATACAAAGTGACTCGGCTGGATTTTCTGAAACTCGTTTGAAACTGAAACTGGTTGAAATAGGCTCTCTCTTTTCTTTTTTTTTGGGGGGGGTGGGTGTGGTATTTGAAATCAATAATATTGTCATTTTATATGTCTTTTTTTTGCTGGCTTGACTAATTTTTTTTTTTGACTAAGCAAAA
The DNA here is from genome assembly GCA_038382905.1 of Daphne laureola. Classification (NCBI taxonomy): domain Eukaryota; kingdom Viridiplantae; phylum Streptophyta; class Magnoliopsida; order Malvales; family Thymelaeaceae; genus Daphne; species Daphne laureola. Next base: position 7,166 of record JBBYHH010679474.1, read on the forward strand.
TAACAGCCTCAAAATGGCTATAGAACTATAAAAGAACAACTAGAGATGACCCAAACGAGTAGAACGGAAACAAGAAGCAGCAGAAATTCTCGTCCCAGGAGAAGGTCTGAGTGAAAAAGGAGTAGACTGGCAAAAACAACATATAGTCGGTCAACATGTAGTTTTAACTTAGAGTTATTATTTAAAGTAAAAAATTTTACATTTACTTGAATCTTTACCTTTTGATGTTATGCAAGACAACAAGAGGCGAGGAGATAAGAGTTTAAACGAGCCGAGCTGAGCTCTGATATCATTGGTTTGAGCTAGAGTTCGAGTTCGTGAAAGTCGGCTTGAGTAACATGGCTCGAGTTCCGTTCGTTTAATGTTCAAACTCGACTCAATAGTTCGAGAGCTCAAAAAAACTTAAACTTCTAATTAATTAAAATAGAAAAAAATAAGGATTAAATTATAAATTATCCCAAAGTCGTCATCATCTTCTTTGGGTCCGTGGCTTGTGAAGCTCGACTCGTTTAATGTGGTTCAATTGTTTAAGCTCGAAGTGGCTCGGTTCGTTTTACACATCTAGTACGAATTGGCTCGCGAGCTGGCTCGAGTCGAACTTTAAAAGTTTGAGTTCGACTCGTTTTAATAGTCGAATAAAAACTTCAGCTCGAGTTTGAATTCATGACTTGTGAAGCTCGGATCGTTTAATATGGTTCGAGCTCGAACTCGAACTGGCTCGAGAACGGTTCGGTTCGTTTTACATCCCTACTGATGAGGTTTTTTGGTTTGTACGAAAACAGAGTTTGTGGATAACTTGACAGAAATTTAGAAGTCCAGGGGTAAGGAGTGAAACTCCTTATCTGCTATTGAAATTGCAGGGACTTCGATTTCAATCAGACAAACGAACTGAAGCTCGCAGAAGAAAGGAGATAAGAGAACTCGCAGGCGAAAATGCTGAGTCTACCGTTTGCCTCTCCAGCAACCGTCACTGTTCCTACGAAATCCGTATCTCTTGTATCGAAATCCTTATCCGGGAGTTTCAAAATCCAGCACCAGTTCCCCGTACGTGCTCCGCCGCAGACCAGGTTGGTTCAGAGGCAATGTTCGTCGGCGACGGTGGCGATGGCCAAGAGACACGAGGAGTTGAAGGAGATAAGAGCCAAGACGACGGAGGAGATCAACGAAGAAGTTGTTGATTTGAAAGGTGAACTTCTCATGCTTCGTCTCCAGAAATCGGCTCGCAACGAGTTCAAGTCCAGCGAATTCCGCCGCATGCGCAAAAGGGTAAATCAAATCTCTAGCTCTTTTGGTTGCTGAGGTATCGAATAAAGTTTTGCTCAAATTAGAGAGGGGTTAGAGAAGAAATGGAGCAATGTGAGTTGATGAATTATTGATGGAAGCTAGATTCATACTCTGTCTCAGACATGTTCTTTATGCTAAAACCCTAATCTCCCTAATTTGGACTTGAACTTGATACGAACTGTCAAAAAGTAAATGCTGGGTAGTAGGGCTGGAGCTTAGGTCCAGGGAGAAGATTGCCCAGAACTATGTAGTTAGATGACTCATTTACTTCCATCTGAAGCAAAGCAAAAGGTATTTTAGTTTTTGTATCAGTACTTTTCATACTCTTATTGATGGTTTCTAGAGCTAATGGATTATGTAGATATACTATCTTTCATGTCTATAAATTTCATCCATCCATCAAAATCAGACTTCAGTTCCTTGTGGAGTTCATATTCTTTATGCAGAACTTATGGGTCTTCTACTGTAGCCAAAACCGTCTGCATTTGTGGAACACAATTTTTTGTTTGCTGTTGTTACAAGATGTAGAGGCTGTTGCTTTTGGGAAGGCCTAAATGCACCACGGCCCTTGCTTTTCAATGGGTTAGATGAATGTGCCTCTGTATGTTTGTGAGATGAATGTGCCTTTTGAGTACAATCCTTGGGTTGGATTATACGCTTATGAAATGAGTTTTAGGGGTTATGACTTCTGTGTACCAACTGTTTTTGTGCTCGAGAGTCTGAGAGTGAATTTCAAACGTAGACTATTGATGCACTGTTAAAGAAGTGGATGTATGGTGCAAATGAGCATGTATTAGTCTCCGGTTTATACTATTCTACCATGCATTAAATGGCATCCGAATTCTGAAAATACTACTATTACAGTTCTTCCCATTTCTTCACCTAAAAGCTTCAAACTCATGTGAGCCCCTCTGATTGCATCCGGTGATTTGTTTCTGATGTGAATCTAGCTTTAACAGCAACTTCAAGTTCAAGCATGTATCCGTTATAAGCTAGTTTTTGCATATGTAATTTCATGTAATCAATAATCTTATTGCCAGATTGCTCGCATGCTTACTGTTAAAAGAGAGAGAGAGGTGGAGGAAGGAATTAACAAGCGTCTGTCGAGAAAGCTTGATCGGCAATGGAAGAAAAGCATCGTTCCTAGACCACCACCCTCTTTGAAGAAATTGCAGGAGGAAGAGGCAGCTGCAGAAGCAGCAGAAGCAGCTTGATCTATGCTGGGAATAAAATGCATGGAGTAGAGCAGCTAATTTGAAGTAGCTGGTTGTGTTTGAGACCATTTTTGCATATCTGTTTGTGTCAACTTCTTGTGTCCTTTTGCTTTATAAATGTAATGGTTAATTCCAATATGTAATTAATGTACTCTCCATTAGTTGTTCAAAATTGGGAAATTATAATTATAACTACTTACTATTTATGAAAGTAGTGATTTGACACTATGAATAGTGTCAATTTTGATATTTATCGACTTAAAAAAAACTGTCCTTTTAGCTTTAAACCTTTTAAATATCCATACCTCATATTTATTTGTATCACATATGTATTAAAGATTGTTCTTTCATCTCGAGTGATCAAAAGAAGGTTTTATTATCACATAGTTTCATGAACTATGTTAATTCACGCACTTTAGTTCATGAACTATAAAACGTGTCAATTCAGTCTCTGAATTATGTAAGTTCAAGCACTTTAGTCGTTTAACTCGATAACTCGCTAACTGAGATTATAACGGTGTTATTTTTTTGACAGATGTGTTACCTATTTGTAGGAATTTAAACCATTTTATTGCAAATACTTAAGTTTAAA
>JBBYHH010679585.1:0-10254 GCA_038382905.1 Daphne laureola
GGTTCCAAGCCCTAGCTCACCAAAATCTTCAAAAGAGAGCTTAAAATGAAGAACACTTGAAGGAAATCTTCTTACCTAAAAGATTTAGTCATGATTCAAGCTCTTCCTCTTGAAAAATGGTGGAGAATTGAAGAAGCCATCCCTGGCCCATGGAGCTTGGAATCTTCGATTTTGAAGAGGGAGGAAGAAGATGTTCTTTCTCTCTCTTTAATTCTAACTATTCACTCTTTTAATGTAATATTATCCTTAGTTATTACTTTTTCTTCTTTTCTTTTCACTTAATCATACTATGTCACGACCCCTCCATCCGAGACCCTTACAACGCGCGGAAGCCATACAGCGGTAGCGGAGGGGGAGGTTACGGTGGGACCTTACCAACCCGAACCAAAAATACCGTGGTGGGCGTGATAAATAACCCACACATAACACAGATAGTGCACACACATGTAGATCATGCATAGATAATTGAGCTCACCTCTATCCAGATGCTCCAGAAAGGAGCCCAACACTCCCCGATTAAACAGTATAGAAAGATGATACAAAACTACATAACATATACAGATGATCCAGAGCTACTGAATGTATCCATACATGTTCCTAGATGGTTCCAGATCTATATGTTGAGAATGGAATCTATTCCTACAGAGCCGGTAATCTACTATGCTCAAGTGATCCTACTGTCACGAGCACCCATATCAACACTAGTCCTTGCTGCTGCTGCTACTAACACCAATTTACTATGCTGATTTTATCTCATAAGCTGTGAACCATAAGTTCCTGAAATAGTAATTATAAGGGGTGAGTCCTTAAAAGGTACTCAGTAAGGGCAGCGGAAGAGGTAATGGTTTAAAATAGAAACTCTACAAAGACATGGTTAGCAAAGAACGTTAGCCCTACAATAGAGGTTAGTATTCAGAGTTATTCACGGATCAGATGAGCTATTGTGCAGCGTGTGCACAACAGACAAATTATTTTATAAATGTGTCCCAAAGGGAAATGTCACGGACCAAACCTACACAAGATAGATCAGAACATACATATAAAATATCACACACAGAGCACACAGCAAACAAACAAACAAATATCGACATTTCCGCGCAGGAACACATTCTTAGAATTCCAGCAACCAAAGGACAAAACAGATACAAATATATTATACTGAACAGAATAGAACAACATAGAGTGATGGCCCGCCAAAGACCCGACTGGATATGGGTACACTTGGGAGTAATATACAGAATACAAGGCATGGTACCAGCCAGGGTGTAGGACCCTTAACAGAAAACCATCACGGAACATAACAGATAATAACAGAACAGATTTATCCATCTTCATGAAGCAGAGTGCTGATCATATAATGATCGAGGCATCATAGATCCACATCTTTGACCATAGAGTGATACAGAGATTCCCAGTCTGACGATTCGATCTTCAGAGCTTTGTACCTACATACCATTAACGCTATTACGTAACTAGCCCCGAGAGTCACTAGGCCCCACCCACAACTCGGGTACTAGTCTCAACTTACCATATATGCATACCAGTAAAGCAGAGTGCATATAAGAGAAGTTGAACCCTTACCTGAGTAACTTCGAGCAGAACAGAATTTTCCAGAAGAATCCTACTTTCCAGAAAGTCCCGCAGAATTCTGAGCTGACCATTCCCCCGATGCCTATTCAACCCATAACAATACTAATTAATCACATATCGAACACAAAATTTATTTCCTACATTTCCATTTTACACTTTTTCGACACTTAGTAACATTTCTGAATTTGACACTTTTCCCACAAAGTGCCCAAATCTCCCAATTAATTTTCATACTCTTCTTTACAAACAAAACTACCTTTTTACACCACAACTTAGCAAATACTAACACTTAATCCCAATCTTTACCACATTGTTCATTTCGGCCCATCATATATTATTACTTTTTTACTTTACCAAACATATATATTACTAACCTATACTTTACTTATATTTTATTCTACCAATCTTACGTCTTACACCATTTTAACTTACTTTAGTTTCTACCACACACTTTACTTAACTTATTAATACTACAAATTATTCCTACCACATATTACTTACTTTATCTTACTCACTAACTTAATGACATGTGTAACGCACTAACAATATTTTAACTTATCTTATGTCATTCTCACATTAACTCATATTAACCTTAACAAATTAATTTTAACTTAACCTTAACCATATTTCCACTTAACAAATTTTATTACCCGTTTTACTCTTAATCCTTCAAAATGACCATTTTGCCCCTGAAACTTAATTCTGGCAAAATGGCCCAGAAATCGTATACCCATTCCAAATTGTGACATCCCATGATGATTGTAACATTCCCCCCTCTTTAAGACTCTTGGACCTCCAAGAGTCCATCTAACACCGAACTCAATAGAACACCTGCAGAAGATAACACATACTCGGAGTTTCCCAATCCACTAAATCTCTAAACCAGATTCTGCATCTCCACACTTAATATTTATGCACTTGTATAAAAAATGCCCAAACATAAATATCTTCCACCACGCTTCCGCTTAATTTAATAGAGTCCCGATAATTCCAAAATTTAACCTTCGGTCAAACTTGTCAGAAAGTCACCATCCGTTAATGGTGGCTGTAACGTTCTCCCCCCAATACGGTATCACACTAATTTCTTCCCACATTAATCACACATGTCCCCTCGGATAGAATCACACAAGTCTACTCGGATCGAATCACATACGGAGGTGTACCTAACACCAACTAATTGGACCATATCCAATGCTTACCGACAGAAAAATCACATTTAAATACTATACCCTTCACCAACACATATTAACTTCCAGATATATGATTCAAAAACTTATCACATATATGACTAATAGTCACATGCTGAAATATTGCACATGTCTATGCAATAGAAGGCATGAACACACTAACATCAAAGGTATATAGGTAGAAAAACAGTCTATAAATAATGTACTTAACATAACACCCTGCTGGCCATTTCATCCTACTCCATACGGATCCTTCTTCCCGATCATGGACTAACAGAACATCTTCCACCGTCTAACCTCTCATTAAATTAAATGTTTTCGTACCACCATCTGATCGGCGGGAGAGGTAGTTTAGACTACCATCCATAAGCCTTTCAGTGTCCCGTCCTCCAGGCATATCTTTTTGCACCCCGAGTTAGCTACCGGTGTCCTATTCCGGCAACCCCAGACAGTACCGAGTCCTATAACTAACTGATATTCACCATAACCTTGCCTTATCGTCATGGCCCTAAGCATCTTATAAACTTCTTCTCTTTTTTTTCCCAACACAATGTTCCCAACACAACCGATCGTCAGTCAACTATTTTTAGAAAATTCCAAAGATGTCTGAATCTAGTTGTGTAAATTTTACCTTAAACTAAACATGTGAGGCTATGCTCAAAAAAATTTCAATCCAAAACTCTGAGTAGATCAGTGCAGTTTATTCGTGCAAGTTGTGTCAAAATCTACTATTTTTCCTGAAAACAGCTTTGTGTCTAGTTTAAGTTCAATTCCCAAACTAAATCTATGTATTGGAATAAATCCTATAGATTTAACCCATATTCTGAAACTTCACATCAGAGAAAACAACACTATAGAAACAGTCAACTTCCTAATCAAAAGTAGCAGCAGTATCCCTAATGGCTCTGTAGTGCAGATGCATGTATGATGTATGATGCAATTGATCTAAGAAAAAAAAACAACCTCAACCGACACTTCAGACAAACACATAACAATCGGTTAGACCATATCCATCATGATCTAATCCTATATAATTCTCATTTCATCAGAGCAAAATGAAACCTTAACTAACCTAAGCACGCTTGAACCGACCGCCTGTAGTCCCACATATGATTCCAAGGTGGTTCATGTAGGCTACAGTCCTCACAGAACCATCCTAGAATCATTCAGTGGCACAGGCTGCGTCCATCCAAACACCTCGTCAGAAGCTCAGAAACTTACTTACTTTCTTTAACCTAGCTCTGATACGAACTTGTAATGTTACATTCATCATGAGATGTCATAATTTGGAATGGGTATGTGATTCCGGGGCCATTTTTCCATAATTAAGTTCCGGGGGAAAAATGGTCATTCTGAAGGATTAATGGTAAAACAGGTAATAAAATTTGTTAAGTGGGAAATCTGGTTAACGTTAAGTTAGAATTAGTTTGTTAAGGTTAGTATGAGTTAATGTGAGAATGACATAAGATAAGTTAAAATATTGTTAGTGGGTTACACATGTTATTAAGTTAGTGAGTAAGATAAAATATAAGTAAAGTATAGGTTAGTAATATACTCCATCCATCCTAAAAAAGTTGATTCATTTGACTTTCATGTTCTGTGTAAGCAGTGTTTGACTCAATTTTTTCTAAGATAAATAGTGAAGAAAAAATAAATAAAAATATATTTGGAAAGGATATGTTGCAAATTATGATACACATACAAATTATTTAACTTTACATGTAAAAATATTCATGAAAATAAATCATAGATTAAATACCTTAAAAACAACAAAACAAATGAATCAACTTTTCAGGGACAGAGGTAGTATATGTTTGATAAAGTAAACAAGGTAGTAAAACATTAAAACTTGTCTTCTCCCTCACGCCCCCTCCATCACCGATTCTGTGATCTCCAACCTCCATCTTCTTAAACTCATTCATCCCAGATTCTTGATTAGTTGATCAAATTAGTTGGTGAGGTATTTTTTTTTAGAGAAACACTTAGAAACTAGGATTAAACACATGGAAACTCATCATTTCTGCCTCATTGGTTGGCGGCAAAATTGAAGCTTGAGTGGTAGGAGAGTTCTCTTCAATTATTCATCAAATATTTAAGGTAATCTCGTACTTAGAGTGTTCTAAGGTTGGTGTGAGGTTGTATTTCATCATATATGCAAGATTAGTGAAAAAAGTGTTGAAATTGAGCAAGGGCTCAAAGTGTTCTTGAACATATTTTGGGGAAACATTAAATTGGTGTTGGATTGTTGTTGTTGGGTGGTTTTAGAGTAAGTTTCATGCTTGGAAGGTTGGTTAATTCATTGTCTATCTTAGTGCTATATTTTAAGGCTTAATTTGAGGTGGAAGAATAAATATTGGAATTAAATTGTGGTGATGGTAAAAGTGTGTTCTTGGGTTATTGGGGAGTAATGTTTATGTTGGAAGTTAGTTGAAAATTATGACCTAAGTATATGTTATGTGTTGGGCCGAAATTGCATGGAAAATTGGAAAATGGTGTGTTATTGATGTGAGTTTGGTTGTAGTGTTTTAATGGTGTTCTAGAGGTCCAAAATTGGTGTTAAAAGTTTTGAAAAAAAACATAATTTGAGAAGAATTACAAAATGGCCGATTTGGTGGGGGAAGGTGGAATGTGTGGTAATTGTATTAAAGTTAATTTTTGAATGGTTTTTAGGATGTCTGGAATTTAATTTTGTGGTTAGTATGAAGAAGGGATTAATTTGGTAAATTTGAGAAGTTGGGGCCGAATTGGATTAAGGGAGAAGGTTGGGTGGTTATTCATGTAAGTGTCATATTTATGTTGGATAATGTTTAAGTGAGTTAATGGTTGGGTAAATCGAGTTGTTTGAAAGTTTGGTGAAGTTTTGTTAATTTTTGGAATGATGGGCCGGAATGAACAATGTGGTAAAGATTGGGATTAAGTGTTGGTATTTTCTAAGTTGTGGTGTGAAAAGGTAGTTTTGTTTGTAAAGAAGAGTATCGAAATTAATTGGGAGATTTGGACACTTTGTGGGAAAAGTGTCAAATTTAGAAATGTTACTAAGTCTCAAAAAAGTGTAAAACGGAAATGTAGGAAATAAATTTTATGTTGAATATGTGATTAATTAGTATTATTGTGGGTTGAATAGGCATCGGGGGAATGGTTAGCTCGCAGTTCTACGGGATTTTTTGGAAAGTAAGATTCTTCTGGAAAATTTTGTTATGCTCGGAGTTACTCAGGTAAGGGTTCAACTTCTCTTATATGGACTCTGGTTTACTGATATGCATATCTGGTAAGTTCGGACTAGTACCCAGGTCAACGGCGGGGCCCAGTGACTCTCGGGGCTAGTTACGTAGTAGCGTTAATGGTATATAGGTACGAAGCTCTGAAGACCAATCATCAGAGTGTGAATCTTTGTATCACTCTGTGGTCAGAGATGTAGATCTGCGGTACCTCGATCATTATATGATCGGCACTCTGCTTCGTGAAGATGGATAAATCTGTTATGTTATTATTTGTTATGTTTCGTGATGGTTTTCTATTAAGGGTCATACGCCCTGGCTGGTACCATGCCTTCTGTTCTGTATATTACTTCCAAGTGTACCCATATCCAGTCGGGTCTTTGGGGGGCCGTCACTCTGTGCTATTTTGTTATGTTTTGTATAATATATTTGTATCTTTTTTATCCTTTGGTTGCAAGAATTCTGAGAACGTGTTCCTATGGGGCAATGTAGATATTTGTTTGTTTGTTTACTGTGTGCTCTGTGTGTAATGTTTTGTATGTATGTTCTGATCTATCTTGTGCAGGTTTGGTCCGTCACATTGCCCTGTGGGATACATTTATAAAAGAATTTGTCTATTGTGCACAGGCTGCATAGCAGCTCATCTGATCCATGAATAACTCTGAATACGAACCTCTGTTGCAGGGCTAACGTCTTTGCTACCCATGTCTTTGCAGTGTTTTTGTTTTAAACCATTGCCTCTTTCGCTGCCCTTACTGAGTACTTTTCGAGGACTCACCCCTTATAATTACTATTTCAACAACTTCTGGTTCGCAACTTATGAGATAAAATCAGCATAGTGAATTGGTGTTAGTAGCAGCAGCAGCAGCAAGAACTAGTGTTGATATGGGTGCTTATGACGGTAGGATCACTTGAGCATAGTAGATTACCGGCTCTGGAGGAGTAGATTACATTCTGAACATATAGATCTGGACGCATCTAGGAACATGTATGTATACGTTCAGTAGCTCTGGATCATCTGTATATGTTGTGTAGTCGGGGAGTGTTGGGCTTCTTTCTGAAGCATCTAGATTGACCTGAGCTCAATTATCTATGCATGATCTACATGTGTGTGCACTATCTGTGTTGTGTATGGGTTATGGATCATGCCCACCGCGGCATTTTTGGTTCGGGTTGGTAAGGTCCCACCATCACCTCCCCCTCCGCTTCTGTTGCATGGCTTTCGCGCGTTGTAAGGGTCTCGGAGGGAGGGGTGGTGACATAGTATTATTAAGTGAAAACAAAAGAAGAAAAAGTAATAATTAAGGATATTATTACATTAAAAGAGTGAATAGTTAGAATTAAAGAGAGAGAAAGAACATCTTCTTCCTCCCTCTTCAAAATCGGCGATTCCAAGCTCTATGGGCAAGGGATGGATTCTTCAACTTTCCACCATTTTCCAAGAGAAAGAGCTTGAATCATGACTAAGTCTTGGAGGTAAGAAGATTTCCTTCAAGTGTTCTTCATGTTAAGCTCTCTTTTGAAGATTTTGGTGAGCTAGGGCTTGGAACCTATTTTTGAAACTTGAAGATTAGCTTGAATTTGTGATACCAAAGTGTTGTACGGATGATTACCTACACTTTTAATGCTTGGAGCTTCATCATTTCTTCATTCTACGTTGGAATCGAATTTTCAAGAATGAACAAATTGGGCATTTTTGTGATTTCGTGTTTGATGAAGAAATGAGATGAAATGATGGTTCTAAAGTGTTGTTAGGATGATTATGAACACATTTCATGTTGGAAATTAACCTTGAATCATCATGTTGGCCAAAGTTAACCCATGGTCAAAGTTGGAATTCTTGATGAAGATTATGTTGATGATTCTTTATCAAGTATTGATTTGTGTTGGATTAGGGATGCTAATGATCTCCTAAATTATTGGTTAAAGTTGGAAGAAAATTCTCTAGGTGAATTTTTTCAAAGAGACCGAAAATTTGAAAAAAGTTGAAGGGTGATGAATTTTGTTGGAAACATGAAATTGTGATGAATTAGTGATGCTTTTAAGCTTCTAAAGTGTTGTTGAAAAGTTGAACAAAACTTTCTTGGCTAAATTTCATGTATGGTCGAATTTGAGGTAGAAAAAGAATGTTGGTGTTCTTTGTTGGAATTATGAATTTGAATTGATTTAGTGATACTTAGAGCTCCTAAATCCATTGTTGAATTGTTGAGAAAAAATCCCTTTGCATATTTTCCATGTTTGGCCGAAAATAGCAAGGAAGAATTAAGTTGGTATTCTTTGTTGAAAGTATGAATTAATGATGGATTAAAGAAGTTTTGAACACCTAGAATGCTGGATAAAAGTTTGAAGAGAAACTTTCTTGAGTAATTCTCCATTGTTGGCCGAAATTGACTAAGGAATAAAAGTCTTGGTGTTCTTTGACAAAGTGTGGTTTTTTTATGGATTAATGATGTTGTTTGTTGTTAAATGACAAATATGGGTGAAAGTGAGCTAATTTGAAGTTAAGGGAACATTTTGTCACTTTTTGAAACTTTGGGCCGAAATGGACACTTTGGAAAATTTTGGGTGTTGGTTGATAGTTAGTGACAAATGTAGTTAAATTAAGCTCTTTTGAAGTTAAGTGTGAAGTTGGCAACTTTTTGGTAAGTTGGTCACTTTTTATGGTTTTGGACCAAATTGCTCTTTTGGAAAATGACTAGAAACTTGGTTGATAATTAGTGGTAAATGGAGTTAAATTTGAACTCCTAAGTTGTTGCTTGAATTATGGGAAAGTAATTTCTGTTAATGGGATTTTCTTCATTTGGCCGAAATTAAAGTACGAAATTAAAGTTGGAAGTTTATAATGAATGTTGGATTTAAGTTGAATTAGGAATGGAATTGGGTTCCTAAATAAGTATAAGGATTTTTGGTGATATTTTTCATGGTTATGCCCATTTTGCATGTTAGGGCCGAAATTGTTAGTAACGTGGTAAAGTTGTTAATCTTCGATAAATACTGGGTTAGAGTGGAAAATGAGTTGGTTGGATATGAACTTCTGGATTAGTATATGGATTTTTTATAGCATTTTACTCGATTGGCCTTATTGTTCATGTTTTGGCCGGAATGGTGAAGCTTGATGTTAAAGCTTTTATTGTAATGGATATTGATTAATGGGTTGAAGGTTATGTTTCTTATTGTTGTGTGTGGTTGTTCAGCATTTTCTGTATTTTGGGTTTGCACGATGTAGCTAGAGTGCTGCCCGATTTTCGGATCGATGTGGTTATCTCGGGAAAGTGTGGAGATTCTGCAATGCGCAGGTAAGGGTTCAACTTTCTTTATATGCATTCTGGGGTACTGGTATGCATATCGGGTTAGTTAAAGCTAGTCTCGGGTCGAGGGTGGGGCCCGGTGACTCTCAGGGCTAGTTACATGGTAAGTGTAATGGTATGCAGGTTTTATGTAAGGGAGAACCAACCGGGTGGTTGATGATATGATTTGTAAGGGAGAACCAACCGGGCGGTTGATGATATAATTTGTAAGGGAGAACCAACGAGGCGGTTGAGGATCAGCTTAATTGATGTGTTTGGGGATCGTATGCCCCACGCTGGTACCATGCGCCTGTTATGTATGGGAATGCCGTGTTGGGCTTAGAGCCATTGGGGATTGGGATATGTGCTTCTGTCAAGAGGGACGATTGGGTATTATCATCCGATGGGATATCTGTATTGCATATCATATTATTTGCATATCGTTGTCCATGTGATATTTAAGATTGTATATATTGTTTAGTACATGTCACACTAACCCTTTTATGCAGGTGGTTTTCTTCAAAAACCATTACCCTTACCTAAACCCTTACTGAGTTCCACTCGAGGACTCACCCTCTTATGATTAATATTTTTCAGGAGCTTCTGAGAAGTAACCTGCGGTTTGATTCCGTAAGGTTTTCAGTGGGTTATGATTAAGGTATATGTACAACTCCTTATATGATTTCGGTTCTGGTTATGAGGGTAGTCTCGATTAAGGGTATGTTTATTTGGGATTCTGAATGAGCACTTATGAACTACTAATGGTTAATTCCTTTTCTTTGTGTTAGCAGTAGTAGCAGTGACCTAGAGGTGGTCAAAGTGTGTCAGGCTCTGTAGATGTAGATGCATATGCACATGTTAGCATGGATCACGAATGATGACTTGTATGTTATGACATATTCAGTTGCTTGCATGATCTGAATTATGATTATCGGTTTAAGTGTTGAGCATGTTCTTTGATACTTAGTATGA
>JBBYHH010679696.1:0-10254 GCA_038382905.1 Daphne laureola
CTTTCTATCGGGGTATGGTAAGTTCCATTTGTAAAGTTGTAGGTCCAAAGGAGTTGAAGAGAGGTTGCACGAAGGCAAGACCCCCTGGATTTGGTGTGGAAAGAGTTTTGAAGAGGGCTCGAATCTCGAAGAATGTGGGAGATGGTCGAGAAGAACCTTCGCGGTTCGGGGGACTCCGAGCCTCCGGCCGAGCCTTGAGCCTCTACCGGTTTTCTTGTTGTAATAGGGTCTAACAATTTTCTTTATTTTTGTTTTGCTGGACTCTTTGTGGTTTTTGTTTTTAGTTGCTTTCTTTTTGTTTAAACTTGTGCTATGTGGTAGTGGGGTTTTTTTTACAGGATCTTCAAATCTACCCATTCAGGAGCGCATTGTCATGGTAAGTCAGCACTATTAAACTCCTCGAAACGAGTATTCAGGAGTGCCAAAGCATGCATCACGACTGTTGTTCCGCCATGGCACATACGCCCTCAGCCCCGAAAAGTCTTCTTGTCTGAGTGGGTAGAATCGAAGTTTTCAATAGGAAAATTTATTATTACTTAGCTTGTTTGGCTCTTTTGTTGCTCTTGGCAAGCTTAGCTTGGCAAACTCATATTTGTTCTCCGCTTATTTTATCTAATAAAATAAGCTTCACACGTTAAAAAATAAAATAAAAATGAGTTAATGGTGTTAATAAAATACAGTGAGGGATAGAAAGAGGACCTCATTTCCAGTCTTGTTAAAAATTAGATAAAAAAATTGATTTAAAAGTTATCAGAAAAAATAATTAACATTACAAAATCTACTCCGACCATCCCTAATTAATTTTACATTTTTTTTTTGTTTTATAATATTTAATCTATACTTTTCATGAATATTTAAATATTTAAAACTAAATATTTTTTTAAAGAAAAAATCAAAATAAACAAATTTAAATAAATTATTTTTTTCTATCTAATTCCATATATAAACCTTTTATTTAAGGGAAACTTTCAAATATCGTCATAATCTGCAGTTTGCCTTTTCGATTTTCAGAAACCTACAGTTAGTCCCTGAAGTTTAGTAAAATCTTCAGTTACTTTCCTTGACCAGTTATGTTGTTAGTTGACTCTTAAAGATTTTAGTAATAATTACACTAACTATACTAAAAAACAGTTAAGGGGCAGGTGGAGATCACTTGTGTCCCAGCAGCATGGGTTTGTCTGCGTTTTAGCTGTCTGAGCTTGTCCGCGTCGTAGAAGTGACCAGACAACAACATCGGCTAGGCAAGGTGGCCGGTTAGGGAGAGAGAAATGAGAGAAGTAAAATGTTGAGACTGAAGTGTTAAGATAAAAAATATTAATAATATGAAGAATAATCAATCCTATAATTTCTAAAGATCAACTAACAACATAAATAGTTAAAGAGTGTAACTGAAGATTTGACTAAACTTCAAAAAAGGTAATTACAGGTTTCTAAAAATTAAGGGGACAAATTATAGATTATGAAAAATCTCATAAAAGTACTCGTAAGTTTCTCTTTATTTAAAACTAATAATTTGATTTGGAGGATTTGTGAGGGGAGAAAGTATGGTGCATTTCACAAAACCCAAATCCACAATAGCCATCAAGTGGAAGAAAAAAAGATAAAGTGAAGTCTTCGCAGATAAAGAATAAAAAGTGTTTGCAAAAATACTCGCCTGGTCTCAACAATGTTTTGGTACATTTTCATTTTTTATTTGTTCCAACAATATTGTTTGGTTTTTTATAATATTTCAAGTAAAAAAATGACATGGATTTAATAAATTTAAAATGACTTTAACGGTTTGATTTAAAAAAAATATATATGCACGTTAAAAAAATATTACGTCGTTTTTTTTTTATCTTAATCGTGTCTGACTTTCTCGTTGATATTCTTTTAACTTGTTTCTTTTAATTGAATAGTTAGAGGTACTTTGTGTTAAACTTCTCACTCAATCTCTATCGTTGTTCCGTGTGAAAAATTATTAGAACTCAATCTCAGTAGTTAAATTGGTACAATTTAGAAAATTCAGTGGATTATTCAACTAGAAAAAATGTTTAGTGACCGATTCGTGACAAATTAAAAAGTTCAAAGGTTTTTTTTTGTGCTTTTTGCCTTTTCTAAAATTCTGAAAATGATCCCCGAGTCTGTACTTGTTCTTAGTAGGAATGACAATGGAGCGGATTATCAGTGAAGATGTCACATCCATCCCCATCATCCTCAAATTTTTTACCTTCACAATTTACGGGTATTTTTTTACATTTGTGAAGTATCCGTGGATACTTCAATATCAACATTTCATATTTTTCAACTGTTAATTTTAAAAATAATCACACTTATTAATTAGAGATATACTATCTTTGTCCCTAAAAAGTTAATGCGTTTCTTTTTTAACATTTAATTGAAGATTTTATTTGTTCAATATTTTAATATATGAGATTAAATAATTTATATGAAAAGTATAATTCAATGTTCATAATTTATAAATATATGAGTATTTTTTTTGAAATTTTTAATAAATTATTTTTAATAAAAAGTTAAGTCTACCACAATATTAAAAAATAAACATATCGATTTTTTAAAACGGAATGAGTACATGAAATAGTTTCTTAATATTTTAAAATATATCAATTTATTTATGCTATAACTAAAAATACTAAAAAATTATATAAATAAATATAACTAATTAATTTTTTTAACATAATTAATATAAATAATGAACTAACAGGTTGTAAATATCCATAAATTCATGGATAATAAAGCTATGCCGTGGGGAGAAGCCAAATCTACCTCCACCGAGCCTAACGAATATGAAAATAATTCACAAAAAACATTTCCGCAGATTTCATCAGGAGATAAATCCACAATATATAATACGGGTATCCGCGGATTGCTTTTTACTCCGAGCCACATTCATCCTAGTTCTTAGTTCGTCTTCTTCTTCTTCAGTAGTGGCTCCATTTCTATGGTCGTGAGTTACAAAATGGCGCGGTGGTCCGATCTTCCTGAGCACCTCTTACTTCTGATAGCTAGACGCGTCCACACACAAACCGACATCCTCCGCCTCCGCGCCGTCTGCTCCTCCTGGCGCTCTTCAATTCCCCTCCCTAAATTTCTCCTCCGCCCACTCCCTCTAAAGCTCCCTTCCCCCGAATCTGCCGCCGGCCTGCTAGGTTTCTTTGCGCTTTCAAGCGACATCGTTTACCTCATCCAACCACCACGCCGGAGCTGCAACTTCCCTGAAGAAGGTTGGTTGGTTAGGGTTAAAGAGGAGAAGCCAGGTAAATTGATTCCTTTCTCTCCGGTGACGAACCGCCGGATCGTTCACTTCCCCAAAACATTTCCTCGAGAATTGAATTTGCTGGATTTTCGTGTCACACAAGTGAAGGAGCTGTTTACTTTTCGGTTCGTGAACAGGCGCGATGTGCGATCTGGTGATCTCAGAGTTCCGGATTCGCACAAATTTACGAAGGTTTTGTTGTCTGGTAATCTTGTTTCAATTGAATCTCCCGATTGCGTTGCTTTCGCCATCTTTGGCAAGGGCAGGTTGTGTTTTTGGAAGCTAGGAGATGTGAATTGGTACTTCTTGAACGTTGATAAAAAATTTAAGTTTTGTGACATTGCAATTAGGCATGAGAAATTCTATGCCATTAATGTAGATGGAAGACTTTTGGTGTTGGACTCTTCCATGGAGGTTGTTAGAGCAATTGAATCACCTTTAGGTGATGCTACTGCTGATGTTACCTTGCATTTGGTCGAATCATTTGGAGACTTGTTGCTAGTAGTTTTTCGTGGCATTGGTTCGGGTAGCAATAACATTGGTATAAGATATAATGAGCAAGACAGGTGCTATGTAACACGAAATGACCCTCGTCTGCAGCTACTAGTGGAAGTTTATAGCCTCAATGAATCAGAGGTCGGTTGGATTAAGGTGAGCAATTTGGGTGATAGAGCATTGTTTGTGAGTGATCGAGATAGCTGGGCTGTTTCAACTGATGACTTCAGTGGATGCAAGGGGAACTGCATTTATTTTGGTTGCAACTGGTCTGCACAGATTACTAAATGTATCCTCAGACCTGAGGGGCTTGATGCTGATCATCTGGTAGTGTTCAACCTCGAGCACGGCAGAGGTGAGCCATTAGCATCTTGTCCTGAATATGCGAAAATATTTTGGCCACCACCTCCATGGCTGACTACCACTATGAAATTCCATGCCGGTGAATGTAAGTTGACACTGACTGTTTCTAACCTTTGAATTATTTCCTGATATAATTTGAAGTTTTTTTTTTTAATTTCATGCGTACTTTAGATGTGCAATTATCAATTTATGTGAATGTGAATGCTATTATCAGTTGGGACATCCTGCATTTCTTTTGTTTCATATTTGTTTCTTGTTCTATTCTGTTGGATATCATGCTTTTTTCATATCAGTCCTAAAAAATCTTTGAATAAATGGCCAAACTCAACGAGCATGAATGCATAGACTTCAAATCAAAGTGCATAATTCTGCTGGTATGTCTGTGATACCATTCTGGATCTCTGCAATGTGTTTTTTTTATCATGCAGAAACTTGGTTATATAGTTTATAATGGTTTTTGAAACGCAAGATTATATTCTTTTCCTCAAAAAATGGTTTTTGAAACATGTTTTATAAATCTACCACTCACAAACACTTCATTTTATATTTGATTTAACCCATTCCACCGTACACTGGGCATGGCACTGAAATAAGGTGGGGCAAGTGTTACCTCATCCTGTACTTGTATGTAGGGCTGCTAAATGGAGGATAAAAGTTATCTCTACTGATGTCATTCAACTGAAGTCTTGGTTTGAATAAGCTTTCACTTAATACGCTTAACTGGTTTGGAACATTAAACTTGGTATGCTTATGACGCATCTGTTACTACTTACTAATTGGTGCATCTCTTGTACTGGTCTTCCTTTTCTCGTAATTGCAGGCATTGGCTCTTTTTAATATACCTTTTTTAACAGGTTCAACTTCAACGCCCAAATGATATCTAGAGCAGCAGTGTGTAAATTGTTTGTGAATAACTACAGGTCTTCCATCGTCGTTTCCAATGGCAAGGAGTTCACTGTTTGTTTCCGATTAAATTGCAACTTTGTCATGGAAAAGTAAGGATAAACCTCTTGGTAGCAGGAATCTTCTGTTTTGTCATGGAAAAGTATGTTGTTTGATCCACCATGCAATGCTGGATATGGTACAGAAATGAAGCATAAGGTTTTGATTACTGACTGTCTTGTTCGAGGGTGTTGAGCTTACGGCCGCAGGAGGGCTGCTGCTGCTTCATTCCACTGGCTATCGGCAGTGGGTGTACTTCATTCTCATCCTTTTCAGGTGAGGTTTTTAACTGTCGAAACCGAGCTTTTGGGATTGAGATCATAGTTGCAGCTTGTCAATGTCTGGTTTCTCTGGAATTGAATTTAATCTTTTACACCTTCTCTGATTGTAAGTTCATCATGAGTCCTACACTTTAGCAAAGGCACTCTGGAACTTGGACTTACTCCCAATTGATGATTTTCATTCATAGAGACTGTAGATATCGGGGGAAATGCAAAAAGAGTCCTAAAGGTTTGACGTCGTTAAGTGTCACCTATAATTGTCATTAGCCACTTGTCATAAACTGTTAGTTTAGTTTAGGGCTGAAATGAGTTATGTTGTACAACGTTTAGGATTTAATAGTGAACTCATAAATATTTAGGACTGAATCGTTAGAAACGTCAAACTTCTAGAACTCTTTTTGCATTTCCTGTATATTTCTTTCGTTCTGAATTAATTGGTCCATTTAATTTTAATGTTTCAAAGTTCAATATTTGATTTAAATTTGTATAAAGATAAGGGAAAAAAAAAAAATTCTTAAAAAGTATACTTAAAAAATATGTTGTAAATTATGATTGATATATAATTTTTTTAATTTTAAATATTTAAATATTTATAAAATAAATTATAGATTAAATATTGTAAAATAATAAAATGAAATGGTTCAATTAATTTAGGAGGATGGATGTGTATATCTATCCATCTGAATTCTTGCATATAAATATGATTGAACTTGATTTATTTTGGCTAAAATGATGCAATAGATCCCTGAAAGATTCGAAGTTGAAGATTTCTGTCCACTTTAATTTAAAGACCCCAACCATACCACTCCTATAGTCATATTCCATTCTCTCCTTAAATCTCAAGAACTCCAACATCATCAACGGTTGAGATTCATGAGTGAGAATGAATCAACCAAACAAACCATACAAAAGTCCAAACCTAGATTACTAATGAATCTTCATATGCCAGCTAGCTACAAGTAAACAACAAAACGAATATTATAGTATCATCATCATCTCTTCCAACCAACATGGTAGATTAACCCAAAGCTCATTCTCAACACATTTCTTCTTCATCTCAAGTTTCTCTCATTTTGAAGTTTGAACCAACTCATGAGATGACCTCTCCATTTGTTCTTCCGTCCGGGCTTGCGCCAGACACAGCATCCCCGGGATGGCTGAGCAAAGGCGACAGCGCGTGGCAGCTCACCGCGGGCACCATGGTGGGCATGCAGAGTGTCCCCGGCCTAGTGATCCTCTACGGCACGATGGTGAAGAAGAAATGGGCCGTGAACTCAGCCTTCATGGCCTTCTACGCCTTCGCCATGGCCCTACTTTGTTGGGTCCTTTGGGCCCATAAACTCTCCTTCGGCTCAACCAGGTGCCCTCTCATCGGAAAGCCCGATAGCTCCGTTGATGACAAGTTTCTATTGGGCCCGGCCCAATCGGCCCATAACTTGCCCGGAGCCGACTTCTTCTTCTTCCAGTTCGCCTTCGCGGCGATCACCGTCATTCTCCTCGCCGGATCTCTGCTCGGGAGGATGAATTTCTACGCGTGGATGATGTTCGTCCCGTTATGGATCACTTTCAGTTACTCCGTCGGAGCTTACACCATTTGGGGCGCCAATGGGTTTCTCCGGCCGATCGTCATTGATTACGCCGGCGGATTCGTCATCCACCTCTCTTCCGGCGTCGCCGGCTTCACCGCCGCTTACTGGGTATTTGTTAATTGTCTTTGTCTTTCATCTTTTCCGATCATCTGTGGATTAATTATCGATGAATTTACAGGTGGGGCCGAGGCGGGCGCAGGACAGGCAGCATTTTCCGCCGAACAACATAGTTCATATGTTGGCCGGAGCCGGGTTTTTGTGGCTCGGGTGGACGGGTTTCAATGGCGGGGCTCCGTTTGCGGCGGGTCTGACCACCGCACTGGCGATCATCAACACGCATATCTGTACTGCTACAAGCTTGTTGATATGGCTGTCGTTGGACATGGTTGTTTACAATAAAAGCTCCGTCATTGGTGCTGTCCAAGGCATGATCACTGGCCTCGTCTGCATTACACCTGCTGCAGGTAATTACTAGTAACAAATTATTGTCTCTGTAAATAAATGAGAGTGCAAGATTTATAAAGTATTCCAATTTTCACTCTTCCAAAATTATACTCCCTTAATATGGTTATAAATGGGTCCATTCAAGCTCGAACTTTGTTATGCTTAAATGTTTTTTATCGAGCTCGATTTTGACTCGGTAGCTCGACCAGCCTTCATGATATGTTGGCTCGAGTTCGGCTAGATTGATTGCTCGTGTTCAATTCAATTGCTCATGAACAGCTCAAATACTTATCAAGAATCATTTAAACTATGTTCGTGTAAAGCTCGTTAGCAACTTGAAATCTGATGCTCCTCATACTTTATAATATTTATAATATTAGTCAACTAGATTCTACTATTTTCAAATTACTACTTATACTTTACAAGTTTGATTAATTAGGTCATACTACTTAAGTTACTTACATCTGAATCATCATAGGTTGTTTTAGTATATATTGCTCGATAGCTTGATATCAATCGAATCGAAATCAAGTTCGCTCAACTCAGCTCGATAAAGTTATTGAGTCTTGAACTCTGCTCGAACTCAAGACTTGATAATACATTGCACAATAACATACGACCCGAGTTTAAATTTGACTAAGTTCTATAAAGGCTCGACTCATCTACAACCCTATCTCTCAGTCCTTAAAAAATAGATACATTTATTTATATTGTTTAAGAGTATTTAATCTATGATTTTATTTTTCATAAGTGCTTAGACATTTTAAGTTAAATAGCTCGTATCCATATAAAAAATGTGTAGTATTAATTTTCTAAATGATTTTTTTAAGATTTTTTTTTCACTATTTGTCTATGTAAATTATTGAATCAAATTTAAATATTGAAACATGAAAGTTAAATGATTGTTTGTTTCCAACCAAGCACAGGTCTTGTGGAGCCATGGGCTGCGGTGCTCATGGGGATGATGTCCGGCTCCATACCATGGTACACAATGATGGTCCTTCACCGGAAATCAGCATTTTTCCAAAGCGTAGACGACACATTAGGGGTCTTCCACACCCATGCCGTGGCAGGGCTCTTAGGGGGACTGCTAGCCAGTGTCTTCGCCAAGCCCACACTCCTGCGCCTCATGTATGGTGCTGGTGAAACCTACGGGCCAGGCTTGTTCTACAGCCAAGGGAAGGTTCATGCCGGACTCTGGCAGATCGGGTATCAGATTTTCGGTGCAGCTTTCATCGCTGTGTGGAACGTCGGTGTCACCAGTTTCATTTGCCTTTTCATAGGCCGGATTGTTAACTTGAGGATGAATGAGGAAGACCTCGAGGTTGGGGATGACGCGGTGCATGGCGAGGAGGCTTATGCGCTGTGGGGGGATGGAGAGAGGATACCGAGACGTCTACGGCCGATGATTCCGTCCATTTGCCGGCGAGTCTAAGACCCAGGATTGGCCTCTGGCCGTTGCACATATGTGATTTTTTGTTTCGAAAGAAGTGCAAGTAAATGTCTGTTTGCATGCACAGCAAGCATAATTAATCTGCATTAGCAGGATGTGTGATAGGGTAATTATTTTTGTGGAAACATGTGATATCAACACTAAAGATATCATTATCCCCTGTCTGCGAATGTAGACTCTGAAATCTGAGTTTGCTAAGAGACTAAATGGAGGGTGGAAAAAGCCGAACCCGGAAGCAAGTTTTAGAATTGGAAACAGAGGAAAATATGTCGGTTACATACCTTGAAGATCAGTTAACTATCATGTTCTGAATCTCGAAGCTTCATCAGTCTGTCTCTCCACATAACTGCAAAACCGAAAGCGTGAATCGAGAGAGGTCCAGAGAGAAGTAAAATAATCAGAAAGCAATTCTCATAGGAGACTGTTACCAGTACCTGCATCGGTGTATCTCTCCTCTTGGGCAGCTAAATTCATATTGTTGACAAAAGTAAGTTCCTCTGTTAGTGGGTCTGGGCCATCGGCAGCACTAGAAATACGTAAATTTGTTGTTAAGAGCAATGCCACCTGATATGATAGGCATCGATTATGATAGCAGTATCCATTATCAATTCAACAATCATCTGGAGAAAAGAGGATACCTGTCAAGCAACACATCATATGTTGATTTTCCATGTCGCGCTCTACCCATGTCATACCCAATTCGAATAGCATCTGTCAAGATTATATTTCTATTTACATAAATTGGAGCCTGCGCACAACCAACAAGATTCAACTGACAAGTTAACTATGAAATTTAACAAAATGTTAAACCAAATACCTAAACCGATTTGATATATATCTAGCAGTAAGGATGATGACAGTATTATTTATGCTAAAACCGATTCCTGCTTCAAATGATAGAACGTGATTCTTTTTTAAATGATGATGCATTAAGTATGACATTTCACAGTCAACTTATTACTGATAAAAACATACAACCAGAAAAGCATGCTCGCTCCCATGTGCAATATGCTATATAAGTTGCAAGTATTATTTCAAAAGCATACCTTACATCTGCTAGCCACGTTTATGGCATCTGATGGTCTCGCATCAACACTAAAGATATCATTATCCCCTGGCTGCAGGGTATAAGAAAAAAAAATCAAATTAACCCCTGTTTTCCATATGAAGGAACAACACGGAAATCACATGTTTTTCAGTTACCTTACTAATGTAAATTTTTGCAAAATATGTACTATTCACTCTTTCAGTAATTCTGACCATTTTAACCTGAAATCCAACCAAGAAGAACAGTGAACAATACACTCACCAAGCATATACTCCCTCCGTCCTGAATTAATTGGACCGTTTTTTTTTTTTTTTTCACAGTATTTAATTTATGATTTTTTTTCATGGATGTTTAGATGTTTAAAGTTAAAAAAATTATATTTC
>JBBYHH010679807.1:0-18642 GCA_038382905.1 Daphne laureola
CCTCCTCATTTTTCTTCACATGCGTCCAACCTAGTCCTAATTGGACTAGGTTTGGCTTAACTCTTCATTCTTTCTTCAAACTTCAATAAATTATTCACTTTAGCTCCAAAACTTCTCTCTTGTGTCGTATAGATCGTTGGCTTTCATCTTCAAATTGTCTTCAACTCTATATTTCTTACCAATTTAAGCACAAATTCCTCAATTCCGCTCCATTACTTTCCAAAATGAAATCCTACAAAATTCTTGTGCAAAATAGTAAGAACATAACAATTAATTGAGTTTATATACAAAATTAAGGATAAAATATATATTATAATTTACACTTATCAGTGTTGCAGCATTTATGAAGATGAGTACCCTTTTGAAAGCCAAGGTTACAAAGTACCATGTGAAAAGGAAAATCTAGTGCACTATAAAGCTTGTGATGAGAGTTGCAAGCAACAAGACTATGTTTATGGAGCTTGCAAGGCTGGTGGTTGCATGTGTGGCAATCGATGGTATGAAGGATGATATTGGAATATACTCTCACCGTCTTCAATTAATTAATCTTTTTTTTGTTTTATTATTTTACAGTATTTATTATATAATTTATTTTTATAAATATTTAGATGTTTAAAGTTTAAAAATTTATGTGTCTATTATAATTTACAATATACTTATTCTAAATATATTTTTTTAATTTCTTTTTATTATTTATTTTTATAAATATTTAATTTAAACATAAAATCTTAAAACATAAAAATTAAATTAGTTAATTAATTAAGAACGGAGGAGTATACACCACCTAGTAGTGCAGCATGAATAATAATAATAATAATAGCAAGTCTTGAAAATATGCCAACTTTTAGTGTTTATAGATGTGTACCCCTTCGTATAATCAATAATTATATGAGTCCGGTTCCTCTGTCCCAATTTAGCCTGTCCCCCTCTGTCCCATTATCTAATTAGTTGACACCTGTATAGTAAAAAACAAGTTATCACAGTAACTAAAGAAATTAAAATTAAAAACAAAACACAAAATACGGGTCTAGAGGACTTGAACAAAATTTCAAAGTCTCTAACCACTGTTGTTCATCATCCCTGAGCTCGCTCATCCTCATCAACAACCTGATGTCGGATCGTCACTAACGTGCTCGACTATTTCAACGAGGTCGCCCAAGCGGCAGAGATGGCGGAGTGGAGCCGTTCGAGACGAGTTTCGTCTATTACGATTATGTTCTTTCAGTAACTCACGAGTTTCGTTTTATTTTACTTTAGTTTTAATTTTTTTAGTTACTGTGGTAACTTGTTTTTTACTATACAGGTGTCAACTAATTAGATAATGGGACAGAGGGGGACAGGCTAAATTGGGACGGAGGAACTGGACTCTAATTATACAGTGGCACATTTTAGTAAAACTTTTATCTGACAGAAATAAGTGACACTTCCGTTCCGTAGTGTTGTATAACATGTACATGTATGTTTTGTACACAAATAAGTGATCATGTAATTAGGGTTTATTTGTAATTTGAATGATTAGGTAATGTAAGAGGTTTTCATAAGTAGCGAGTTCCCAAGAACCAAATGGAGAAGCTGAAGGTTATTGTAAGTTTAGGTTAAAGTTTTGTGACGTTGTTTTAACAATGAGCGTATATAGACAAACACCACCAGTAAAGTTGTAACAATATCGTACGTTTCTTCATTGTTTGTTTGGATTAGAAGTCAATGGAATGAAAGGAAAGATGTAGTACTAAAGCAAATGGTTACATGTGGTTGGCCCAAGAAAGCAGGCCGGCCCGTTAGGGTAACAAGACGGACCTGGATCAAACTAGCGACAAGGCAGTGTCAGCAAGCAAAGGAACTATGGGCCAAGTACTTTTATTGTTTAAGCAAATTAAAGAGTCGTAGTAGCAGGAGGAGTATGAACTAATTAAGGCGTCCGTGGCCGTGGGTTGTTATCAGCCTTGGAATCTGCAGAGCAACAAGAATTGAAGTATATAAAAGAAGAAGTAGAAATTGCAGGCAGGAGGCAAGGCACCAAGTTGATTTAGCAGAGAAATGAAAAGAATGGATAATTTAAGAGTAATTAGTTACTATTACCTGGACCGCACCTGATCTGACACTTGCGATCACAGCGACGCATAAGCCTTGCTGAAAAGGCAGGAGGGTTTAGAATTTGATGAATGAGAGGAGGGAGGAGGAGTAGTGTATAATTTGGGGGTTTAATTAATGAATGAATGATGTAATTAATTACGTACTGTCGGGTTGAACGCATCCGGTGGAACAAGCATCGTAGCAATCAACTTGAGGCTCAACGCCCTCCAGATTTGCTGAGATGGTGAAACACACCACCAACACCACAAACATCATCTTCCTCATCATCTTCTTCTGGAATTGCAATTTGGTTTCAGGGTCTAATTTTATTCATGTATTTATAGCCGAGGTTGGTTGGTTGGTGCCACTGCCGACCAAAGTGAGTAATTAAAGATAAGAGGCTCACCACATGGCTGGCCTCAGCCGCCTTGTTTGACTCATTTTACTATTCCATTCCAAACTCCCACTCTCACGCGCGCCTCTGCTCCCTCACTCTTTAAAACCTGATCTACAATTTTCATGCAGTACCCAACCCTCATCAAATACAGTAATTTTACTAGTTGATTTAGATTTATACTGCTACTATCAAGGAGAAATATGTACTCTCCTACCAGTTACGGACACCACCAAATTAAAGACCCAAGAACAATATCTGGATCATACTAAAGAGTTGCTTACATCCCACCATCAACTTATGCAGAGCTGTGTTTTGAATTCTTTGCTTTGCGCTCTAGCTTCAGCTCTGCATACTTATTTGCAAGCTTCAGACGCTTGTTCTCCACTCTCATCTTCTCTAGCTCAAAATTCTCAGCCAAGTTAGTCTCCTCCACCTGAAGCCACTGCATCTTCAACTTGAGCGCCTTTGCTTTGATCTTCAACTTCTGTTCCTCCAGTTGATCAACTCGAGCTTCCATTAGCTGGTACTCCTCCTGAATCGTGCTACTTTCAGCAGCAGGGCTGGAATCCAAATTAATAAGACTAAATTGCAAAGCAGCTCACACACACAACATTTATTTATTTTTTGCAAAGGAAGAAAACAAGAAGGAATGAGCTGCATCTATAGGACCTTATCATCTCAGGCTGAGTAAGACCGATATTAGTCTGCCTGCATTGCTCTTGACCTTGAAAGCTTCTGTTACCAATTGAAGTATTTCCAAGATCAGCAACTTCATAAACCTCAAGTTGTTGTATCCACACACCAGGATCTTCAGGAACATCCAAACTGGCTGCTTTAACCCCTGATGTATCATTTACCACATTAAATCCACCTTCAGCCTCACAAATCTGACTTGAGGTTTGACCTGTAAAGGTGCCTTTGTTCTGAAGAACAGAGACCAAAGACTGCAGCATGTCAGAATCTTGAGGAATAAACAAACGGTTGCCATCATGATAAGAGCACATCTCCTCGAAAAATACATGTTTTGATGCCAATATTTTCTTGACCTCTGCTTTCACTTTGGCCGATATATCCAATACACCTAACACCTCTGGATTCTTAACAACCTTGAAAGAAATGCCTTTTCCAAGTAGTTCATTCAGTTTCTTATATGTTTTGTTAAGACTGCTGAACTTGTCCTCACATTGCTGCGGTGATACGTTATAACCCCTTTCTAACATAACCCTTGAAATACACCTCCATTTTCCTATTTTCCTGACCTGTGAAACCTTTTCCTTCCAGCTTCCACATTGAGCAGCAGTCTCATCCCCAACATATGAAAGAATGGTAATCATAGTTTTTACCATTTTCTCCGTCCATTTGACACGTGGCCAAAAGACCATGTCATCACAGTTGTTAGGTTCAGTTTGCTCAGCACTGCCCCCATTGTTTGTCACAGAGATATAAGTTTCAAACCCATTTACCATCTCAATCTCATTACAAGAGAAATCAGGACAAAGTTGTGCAGCCTCTTGGACAAGTTGGATCATGTCACCAGTTTGCTGGTGATGTAATTGCACTGAATCTGGAAGCTCTAGAAAATCACATTGTTCTTCCCAGAACATGTTACCAATCAAGGGTGGTTGACTTTCCATTTTAAAAGTGACAGCAATTCCTTACTGTGTATAGAACTGAATTCCTCCTTAAAGAAGCCTCATATGACAGTTACTAGCATAAACAATCTAACTGAAACCCAACTAAGTTTTCCTGTGATCCGTACCTAAATAACAGTGTGACACGTTGAAGCGAAATCAAGACACAAGATACGACACCCGTCAAACTCCTAGAAATATCTGATCAGAAACTC
This sequence comes from Daphne laureola, assembly GCA_038382905.1. NCBI lineage: Eukaryota > Viridiplantae > Streptophyta > Magnoliopsida > Malvales > Thymelaeaceae > Daphne > Daphne laureola. Next base: position 4,317 of record JBBYHH010679807.1, read on the forward strand.
CTACATGAATCACAGATCCATACGGTGGTCCAAGATCTGTCCAAACATTAAAACCAATTCTGAATCCGACAAATCGACAAGAAACTGATAAATCATAACTTCAATTAGACGCCTATGCAACTGACTTGAATGGCTAAAGGAACTTATCTGGTAACAAACTGAAGGGGCAATTCATCTTTGGAAACAAATTTTCGCATCAACTCCATCAGGATTTGCATGCTTCACTTGTGAATCTAGCAGGTCCACCCAGACCCTAGTAACTAAATACTGGTGGTTTGGGAAAGTGAAACAGGACATTAGTCAAAACAAAAGGCCTGAGAAGCAACTTGGACACATCCAGCTTTAGGTTCAAAATTCACTACCATATAATTTGCGCCATCTGTTGAATCCTTAATTACCTACCCAAAATGCAGATTGGGCAAATGGTAAAATCACAAACACATGCAGTCTAGTGGGTTCAAGATTCAGCATGTCAAGCTAGTTCTTCATGGGTTTTCCATACACATTAAGCAAAACCAAAACAAATAAGCACCTTGAAGAAATGTGAGAAAAAGCAAAAATGATTTCGAAGCCACTACGTTTTGTTTAAGGAAACCAAAGAACAAAACAAATTCGTACCTAAGTAAAAAATGTTAGGGGGGGGGAAAAAAAAAACTTAATTCCGAAGCCAGCCAAACCTTAAAAGTGTGCACCCATATTTGAACGTGAAAAAGCTGGAAAACTAAATTTGTAAAGGATCACTTCAGGAGCATTTAAGCAGCTGCAAATTACCAAGAAGCGGAAAACAAGAATTCCTAGGCATACAGTAGAAAACGTCTTTTTTTTTTTAAAGGAAGATACGAAGTTCCACAATGGATCCAAAAGGAGAAGGAAATGCTATAAAGCAACTAAGTCGTCAAACAAACCAGAGTGTGGGAAGCATTTACACTTTTATGAAAGGAAAAACAATCCGAAAATATAAACTTACGCAACTCAGATAAAATTGTATTGCTGCCCAAGGCATCAATTTATACAGAAAATTACGGAGGAAAGTATAAAAGCAACAAAAACACGAATACGTTTCCGTTCTGCGACATCACATCATCCTATAATTAGCAGAGGATAATCCAAGAGTACGTATGTATTTCAACATGCAGAATCCAAAAAGTAAGGAACGAGAAACTTATCTACAAGTGAATATCATGCAAAAATAACGAACAAGATGGTCTGGTTAGGGTTCCACAGACATCTGCTCTCTCTCTCTCAAAGTATAAAAGCAACGAACAAGATGGTCTGGTCAGGAAGGACAGAGAGATTGGGCCGGTCTGTCTCCAGGAAGATCATAAAACTATTGGGCTCGCTTCACACTCTGGCCCATTTACTATTTTTTAAAAAAGGGTATTCTATTTTCTCAGAACCCTTGATTTCTCTGCTGCTGCTGCTTCTTCTTCTTCTTCTGATGAAATGAAACTGAAGCACTGAATTCATTCATTGTAATAAAATAAATAAATAAATCAAACCGAGCACCGACGATTCCTGTATGGATCAGTCGGAGCAGGTTGCGACGGTTGAAGTGAAGGCACGAGCGAAACCGCCGCCAAAGCGCTTCGTCAAGAACCAAATACCGGATGCGATCCTTAACGATGCTGCCCTCAACGCCGCCATATCCATCCTGCCATCCAATTACAGCTTCGAAGTTCACAAGTGCGTGTGGAGGATTCGTTCGACACGCGCCAGGCGAGTGGCGCTCCAGCTCCCGGAGGGATTGCTTATGTATTCCCTCATCATCTCCGACATCTTCACCTCCTTCGCGGACGTCCAACACTGCTTCATCCTTGGGGATGTTACCTACGGGGCATGCTGCATCGACGACCTCTCTGCCACCGCGCTCGGCGCCGATCTTCTCATCCACTACGGCCACAGCTGCTTGGTGCCCATAGACGCCACCAACATTCCCTGCCTTTATGTCTTCGTAGATATAAAGATCGACATCGACCGTCTCATTAACACAATCCATCATAACATCGCTTCTTCCACCGGCTCCGTTGTACTCGCCGGCACAATACAGTTTGCCTCGGCGATCAGAGCGGCCAAGCCGGAGCTGGAAAACCGGGGGTTTAGGGTTTTGATCCCTCAGGCGAAGCCTTTGTCAGCGGGAGAAGTGCTGGGTTGTACTGCACCAAAGGTAAGCTCTATTGTTAAGGCCAGCGAATCCGTTGTCGTATTCGTAGCTGATGGCAGGTTTCACTTGGAGGCTTTTATGATAGCGAACCCTGGAATAAAGACATTCAGATATGATCCTTATATGGGGAAGCTTTTGTTGGAGGAGTATGATCACAAGGGAATGAGGGAGACAAGGAGGAGAGCCATAGAAGTGGCGAAGCGGGGACAAAGTTGGGCTATTGTGTTAGGGACACTGGGTAGGCAAGGGAATCCCAGGATTCTGGAGAGGCTGGAGAAGAAAATGAGGGAGAAAGGATGTGATCAGGTGGTGATTCTGATGTCAGAGATCAGTCCAATGCGCATTGCCTTGTTTGAGGATTCTGTGGATGCTTGGATTCAGATTGCTTGCCCCAGGCTGTCCATAGACTGGGGTGATGCGTTTAAGAAGCCCCTCTTGACCACATTTGAGGCAGAAATTGCACTTGGGTTCATACCAGGGTGGTGGGAAAGAGGTGTGCTGAATGATGGGAGGACGTGCTGCAATGTGGATGATGATCAGAAATGCAAGTGCTTAGGTGGTGATTATCCGATGGATTATTATGCTCAGGATGGTGGGGAATGGAACTCGTCGTATGTTAAGAAGCTACACCGCGTTCCCCGTAGAAATGTTGTTACCACCGCTACTGATTTTGCTGTCTGATGTTGTTTTTGTTAGAGTCTTGGGTGATTCAGGGAGGCTATGTATCTCTAGCTAGATAGGATGATGAATTGATGATGTCCATAAGTGATCTGGTTAGCTGCAAAACAAAGACTTGTTTGCAATTGCAGATGCACCACCATCACCACCTATCTGTCTGTCAGTCAGGCGCTGCCATTTCATATTTATACCTCTTTTCTTCGCCAATCATTTTATTAGATACCTCATTTGCCTGTCAAAGTATTTCAATAAGTAGTATATTTAAACATTCAAACAATATTCTTTTTCTTGTCTTGTAATGAAATGGTTTCGAACTTTAAGTAGTTTGTGAAATTTATTAGAACTATACTGCTCTCCAAAAGTGGTTGCTCTCTGCAAATTCAATCTACGCTTCATCGGAACTCATTGATTCTTGGACTAAATTTTAGACTGATCAGATACATCAATAAGTGCTGAACTGAACGTCTTATGTTACAAAGCTGTGATGCTGCTAAACGAACTTGGTCTACTAGTATGTGGCTGAGAGTGATAAATGGAGATTTTAATAGTACGGCCTCCAGCAGATTTGTGTAGATCTCTACACTCCTCAAGGTCTGCATCACATCTCAAGAGAACCCACTCCTGCTCATCATCCAAGTACTTCAGGCTGATCCTGCTCACATCTTCTATACCAAAACGTCTCAGAATCTCTTGCTGCAACTCTTGGAAACTCCACTCTGGTTGCAAGCTAAACCGTATCTTAACATCTCCCAGAGTGGCTTTCACTCCAAATGAACCCTCAAGTCTTGCACTCTTGATGCTCCTACGAGCAGCACCAAGTGTTTTCTCGCTCTGAGACCTTCCCAGAAGCTTTCCTAGTTGTTCATCATTTGCTGTTACTGTATGCAACTGGGCATCGCTGAAAGCTCTCTTCATCAGCAACCCACTTGGGTCTTCTCCATCACCACCCATATTTTGCTGCTGACCTAAACAGCTGGTACTAGGGTCACCTGAGTTTTGACTACAGGAAGTGGAAGGTGCAGCAACTCCATCTCCCCAAACGCTGCAGGTTTCGGGCTGCATTTTTGCCGAGGAAGAGTGATCATTTCCGGAGATGCTGAGCGAGCCCAACTCCGGAAAGTTTGTATAGAAAGATCCAATTGGAACATTTTGAACGGCGTGAACTGAGTCGATCACCATTTGAAGCTTCCTCAGGGAATGGCCTACCTTTTTTATTTTTCGAGAGGGCCACCGTGTGATCCCATGTTGTCTGCATATCCTTTTGAGGGTAGTTGGACACACTGCATTCAAATTAAACCAAGGCGTTAAAGTGACAAATTATAGTAACTGGTAATACTTAATAAGTACATGTGTGGAAAATGAAAAAGAAAGGAAAAACTGTTGAGAAAACAAGCAAATGGACCATATATATATATATATATACTCCTGGTAGAAGCTAGGTAGTTTGCATACCACCAATGTTTTTAGCTGCATCCTTGAGGCTCCCAGCGAAGTGCTGCTGAAGAACGTCTAAGCTAATCATCCTCTCCATCTTGGTTCGTCTCTTCTCACCAACTTTCTGATCTTCTAATCCAAAACATCCGCCTGAACTGGAGGGATCTTCTCCTCCTCCACCACCACCACCACCACCACCACCTGCACCATTGATAGAATTTTCCACTTGATGAAGATAACCAAATCCCGCAAACCTCTGTTCCAGAACAGGTGTGAACTTGAATGCTTCCCTTGGTTCTTCTTGATTATGGTTCCAGGATACAGATGTAAGTAATTTGGCGTTTTGCATGCCCAAGTGCCCAATGTCACCCATATATATGAATGAATGATATATTAATCGAGTTGGGAGGAGCAGCTGGAACAATTTGTCTGATCAAGTTGGAGCTAGCTACCTACCGAGGGTTGCAAATAAAATGGTTTAGCTACATATATACTTATAAACAAAAGTACGTACTACTGTTTAACTGTAGTTCCTCATGATATACTAATACCCTTGGAATGACAGAATGGCCACTGGAGCTTCCCAAAGGTTCTTTGCTGCTTTATTCATCCATCGTCTGACTGTTTTCCCCATTTCCAAAGGACATGATTTTTTATTATTATTATTTTTTTATTTTTTGAGATCGTGGAATATTTCAATGGTGTGTAATTTCTGGGAGAGGAAGGACTAAGGAGACCTGGAAGTGTAACCAAAGCAGAGAGAGAGAGAGAAGTGTCGGCATAGCAGGCAACAAACAACTTGTCATTTCTCTCTCTCACTAATGATCATGCAATATTAATAATAACATTCTATTTTTAATATTTAATTTATAATTTCTTTTTAATATATTAACATATAATATTAAATAATTTATATATATATATATATATATATTAAATGAATATATCTAATTTTTAAATATATTTTTTAAATATATTTTTAATAAAAATTTTTTTTATTAAAAATTAAATTAAATATAAAATTAAAAGTCAAATGTTCTAGTGGTACGAGGGAGTTGGTAGTAGCATTATTATCAAATTTCACTGTACTTAGCAGATGATGATGACGTATGCAAAAGAATCATTTTAACCCCTAAGGTCGTGGCTGGCCAGCCCTGAAAACACGAAAGGGGGCCTTCCACTCGCCGCATCCACACCCAACATCTCTTCTCTCTATTTGGTTGGATTTAAACTACTCCCATTTCACTTCCTTCAACTTACTCATACATGTGCATGAAATCTTTATTTGTAGCTTACTTAAATACTATAATATTGATAAATATACATTTGAAAATAGTAATAAATTAACGTAATTTGATAATGAATTTCTTAAATTTTAATCATATAAATGACTTAATCAAATTGATTAAGTTAAAAATAGCTTAAACAACTTTAATCATTGGATTAATGTCATTTATGTGATTAGATTTTAAAGATTCATACCTAATTTAAATAAATTTACTATTTTTAAACGTATATTCTTCCATAAAAAGAAGGTTCAAACCTCTCATAAGGTACAATATTCTCTGTTTCTCTCTTGAACACCAATATACTTGAGCGTCACAGTGGTTCTTGGACACACGAGATCCAGTCCAATTCTTCTTTGTTGCAGCTGCATGTGCACAAGACTTGAGTCTCTCAATGTACCTGAGATCCCGGCCCATCTTGGAAATGGATTATCACCATATTTATGCACAAGCCATCTAAACAACATCTAGAAGTTGCAATAAGAGTAGTTAAGTATAACTCTCATACTGTGAATTTTTTGTGTCTGGTACAAGAGAAGTCGAGACTTCAAACTTGAAGGTTATTTAGATAGTGACTAGGGTGGTGCCAAAGTGACAAGAAGAGTACTTTAGGATAATGTTTCTACTTAGGAACAAGCATTAGATCTCATGATTATCCAAGAAACAGGCCATTGTTGCATTGTCATCTGCAGAATCTTGGTATATGTTTCAGTTGTTGGAGCTACTTGTCAAGGTGTATGGTTAAGAAGGATACTTGAAGATCTTGTGGAAAAGCGAACATGAGCAACAATGATCCACTTTAACAGTAAATCAACTGGAGCCATAGCCAAAAATCCTATTATGCATGGCCGCACATATTGAATTGAGGCACCACTTTATTAAGGAATTGACCAATGAATGCCAAATTAAGGTGAAGTTTTGCAGCACAGAAAATCAATTGGCAGACATATTTACCAAAGCTTTGTCAATAAAGAGGTTTGAGCATCTGAGGTCATTGTTGCAGTTTTGCAGCTTTGAATCAATGAGAGTATTGGTGAAAATGATTGTGCAGTTGATGAAGGAAGTGTTGCACAAGCAAAGACGCAGAAAGGCAAGTGAAGGCGCATGCTTCCTTTGGGGACAAGTTAGAGATGAGTAGCTTGTCATTAGGAGTTCTATTGTTTAGATTATAACTTGATCCTAGTAGGATTAGGTGTTTTAGATAATAAGAGCTAAATTATAGTAAAAAATAACTAGGATAACTAATTACTTAGGGATTGGTTGTAAGGCTAAATAAGACACATATGATTAATGAAGATAGCTCGCTGGTCTCACAAATCTGATTCTTCTTGGTCATCTAAGCCTAACACTTTTTGTTTAATAGATTCTATATATCCAAAATTCTTTTTTGGATCAAATGTGTAGGGTATCCCAATGTAACCTTTTATGATTTTGTTGATAAAAAATCTTATATATAGCACACAGTTCAATAAAAGAAAATTGGCTGATTCTATAAGAAATTAAAAAAGAAAAGGAAAAAAAAAAAGACTGATACGTACGTACTGAGTTCTTTCATATATCCAAGTCATTTCAACAACATACACACAGATAGTTCTATATATATATAGAGAGAGAGAGATGTTCTAATTAATCTCTAGGTAGGTAGCTGCATGCATGCATATATATAACAAGTAGCTAGTGTTCATGCATGATGAGCATATAAATAAAGTAATTAGAGTAGTGGGTTATACAATTAGTGAGGAGAGAATTAGATGAATGATGTAGCTAGAGACGTAACCTTAGATCCAAATTAGGAAATAGGGTGCAGGTGGAGGAATAAGAATAAGAATGATGAGTGCGTTGAGTAGTGGAGGTTGGAGGTGGGAGGTTGAGGTCAAGGGCAAGGGCAAAGGGGGGTTGAGTACCGGGGGGTCTATTTTCCCAATGGCACCTCATGTGGCCACCCAGGGCCTGCCCTGTTGAGAACACCCTGAAACACACGCTGCATTTGTGCCCCCCCCACACAACCAACTCCTTCCCCTTCGGATCATCACTATCATCAACCTCCACCACGCTCTTCTCATCATCACCATAATCATCATAATCTCCCATGATCCTCATCATCGCGAAGCACCCCTTCACGTTCTTGTGGCTCGCTCTGTGCCCGCCCAGCGCCTGGTGCGACCCGAACACCTTCTTGCAACTCGAACACTCGAAACGTGTCGACATTGATGATGATAAGTAGTCGTAATAATTACTACTACTACTATTATTATTAACTGTATTCTCTTCTTCAAACCCCCCCTCACAGTACTTTCTTCTTTCGCTACAAATCATCACCTCATCTGCCTTTGAGAGCATCATCAGACATGAAGCCACCTCACGCTCCTCCTCTGTCAACCATATCTCTTCCTCCCACGACTGCTCTGAGATCATCTGCACAGAACGCCGGTGATTAGGCGGTGGGTTGATCCCGCGCCACTGCCGTTCCGGGTGGCATCTCATGTGCCCGAAAAGCGCCTTCGGGGACCAAAACTTCTTCCCGCATTCGCTGCACGGTTCTGTAATCTTAGGCGCAAGAGGGTCTGGTTTCTTGCTGTGCTTCCGCCGGCTCGGGTTGCTACACAATATTGTCTGCCCTCCCACACCCAGTTTTATCAGTTTTGACCGCTTCTTCCGTGGTTTTGCAGGCTCGCAGTTACTTGACGACGGACAAGGCAAGCCACGCGGCGGCGGAAGACACAATACCGGAAATGGTATTATACGTGACTCCATCTCGTTCGTCATGTTCATCAAAGCGACGGTAACACTGGCGAAGAGAAGAAGGGGGGCAAAAAAAAAAGTGTAATAATGGAAGTGATCTGCTTTTGTAGTGGCTAATGGGCGGTTATTTTCAACTGTAAGAAGATAGGATCTGATTTGGATCAAGCGGTTTTTCCTGTGGGCAGGCAGTTACAGGTAAAACTCTTTTCGTCAAATTTCAAAACCTGTCCAAATGTTTTAATTGGGATAGATCAGTTCCTTTCCATCCATACCCAAGTTATTTATTCTCTACAACTAATTACCTGCCTACCTAGGATCGATTAATTAACTATTGTAAACTATAATTATCTAACTTTGAATATATAGTATCCTTCTTTAATTTATGTATGTGATCAATAATCACTAATTATATTAAGAACAAAATTTTGCTCCAACCCGGATGGAGTGAACTCCTCATTTCCCGCATCGTGGTATGATGTTATTGGTTGCTGACAATCTAATTAATTATGGATTGTCACACCCTATAATAAATAGTGGTAGTCCCATAATTAATAGTGGTAGCACGAACCAACAACGTGATGCCACGTATACAGGAAGGATGAGTTCCCTCCACCCCGGATTGGAGCAAAATTGTGTTCTTATATTAACTGCTTCAATTAATAAAATTTCGCACCAATATTTATCAAATGAGTTCTTAGTATAAAAACAAGCTGTGGGTTACAATATAGTACTAACCAATTTTACGCAATTTGCTTTCTTTTGTAGAACTAATGCATGATACTATATAAACGCTATCACTATTTAAAATGGAAAATAAACTAAATTATTATTTTACATTTCATTGTTTTTCAGATAAAGATTAAGGTTATTATGTCGACTAAATATGTTTGTATCTAAATCTCTCTCTCTCTCATCTATATGCTCTCTATCGCGTAGCACTCAGGACTAGGATTTCCAGCGCTACCGCTCGTTCTAGCAGCTCACCTCGAGAGTATCGTTGAGGTCGTCTGAGCACCTCATGAGAGTGGGTCTTGGCTTCCCTTGCGGCTAGGGCTTTGGCCTAAAGTTTCACTCATGGTTTGTTGTTGCGGTCTCGTCGGCGTTTTCTGAGCATGGCGTCCGAGTCTGTCTCAGCTGATTCTCGTCCCTCGATCGTCTTTGTGTTGAGGGTTGGATGTTGTAGGGTTGGGCTCGATTTTGCCTGCCCAGAGCTGGTCGTCGCTTCACCTCCGCGGACAACCCTATCACCAGTCTTCGGCACTCATTGGGGGCACTGCTTTGTCGGTCTAATCTTCTCATGGCATGGTGGGCTAGTATATATCACTAGTGCTGCTCCAATGCACACCCTGGATGGCAAAGGTTTGGCACATGGGGGTCATTCCTAGATTGCTCGGTTGGGAATGGTAGCTTTAAATTCTTTGATCGATTGTGTCTCGCTGGTTGGTTAGTTCATTGTATTGCTGTTTGTGTCGGTGGATAGGAAGGTATCCAGTTTTGTTGGTGGTGGACGGTCCAAGTTAACATTAGTGGAGTTGGTTTGGTGGTTTTGAGTCCTATTTTTAGCCAGGGTTGGGTGATGTTTCACCTTGTCAGGATGTATGAGCTTATGTACTGAGTTGTTTGGGTTTTGGGTCCCCCTGAAAAACCCAGAGCCGTTGTGTGGCATTAGAAGGGACTGAGGGTGGGTCTGAGTCTGGTATGACCGTGTGACTTTTATTTGGTGTTTAGTGGTTCTCTTGATTAGCAGAGACTATAGGTATCAATGGGTCGAGAGCTGACGTTATGGAGTGGTTTTGTATCAACGATATTTAATTTCTATGAAGTAGTTTTATGCCACGTTCCATCTTGATTATGTTGTGGAGTGGTTTTGTAGACTGGATCGAGAGCTGATTTGGCATCTCTCGAAAGATTGGCCGTCTTCGCCAGATATTAGTGGTTGGTTTTGTCTCACATTCCAATGGGTGTTTGTGTGTTATCTATCTGCTTATTTTATAATTATTTATTTTATTTTCTGTCGAGGTTTATGGTGTTATTTCACCTCACTATATCATAGTTACGTGTTTAGTATGCTATTTTCCTATCTTATGATATGCTCGCTTACCACTCATGTGTGGAAAGTAGGTTTTTATTTTAGCATTGTACTACTCTCGTCTTAAAATAATATAGTCAATTTTCTCAACAAAAAAAAAAACCCTATAATTACGAATATTATAATTATAGGTTAACATCAGCTATGTATGGATGACATTTATAAAAATAGAATAACATTAGCAATATTTTGTAAATTTTTGCGATATTGGCAAGAGGAAAGAATACGAACAAAGAGAGAAATTGTGAGGAAGAACTTTTTTTTTTTATTAGAGAGGAAGAACTAAGAAGAGAAGGACTATTTTTTTAAAAAAATTTAATGAAGATGAACAAGAGAGGGAAAAAGACTGTAAAATTAAAATGGGCTCACACGAAGCCCGTCAGGTCCAAGCTTTTGGGTTCTTTTTGTTTATCCAGACCAGACCATTGCTTCTGCACTTGTCCCATAAATCTCCGTTCCGCAGTCATTGGTATTGTTCCGGGGAAAAACGAGCAGCAGGAGAAAAACAGGTGCGGTGAGTTCTCTTGCTGGCTGCCAGCCAATTTTTCATATTTCGCTGTTTTGCCGAGAGTTTACCAGGTCCTTCGTCAACGGATCTGCATCTTCCTGATCCTGCTTTTTTGTCAAGGCCTGGGATGAACATAATTGCCATCCGAGTTTTCGTAATTTAGGGTTCTGTTATGCTTTCAGATTTGGGTTCCGAAAGATGGTCAGTTAGGAGGCGATCTAATGTTCTTATTACTAATATCTTTACTCTATCTTCTATCTAGCGTCTAATTAGGAGAACTGAAAATTATAGATGGGTGATGGTTTCTGACTACTTGTGTTTTCATACAGGTGATTAAGAAGGCTCACGTTTGCCTAGTAATCTGCTTTCATACCCGATGTAAGTTTTGTGTCTTCCATTTCTTCAATTAGTTATTTATGCAACTTTGCTGCAGTCCGTCCATCGAAAAACTATGTCTCGGGTCAAACATATTCTGCTCATTATATTTGAATGCCACTATCTGTTGCCCGGAAACTTACATTGTGCTATGTTTCTTTGGGTATTTAGTTGCTAACTCTAGAAAATTAGTGCAATAAGAAAGAATTCCTCATTTATGTCTACCAATGTGCACTTAAGTGCTTCCTTCAGTTGTTACTTGTGTTGTGCTTGCTAAGTGGAAGTCTAGATGCTTGCAAATTTTAATTAAGAGTTTAGCCTATTGTGTGCTCAGATTTCACTTTCTGTTGTGTATAACTTGGCGGATGAACTCGTCCGTTGTCATGTCTGAAGTTCAATACATTGTAAGATATGCACATAGTAAGCATATTGCTCGTGCCTAGTAATCAGCCTGCAACCCCAACCCTCTACCCCCAAAAAACTCAAAAGGAATCAATTCTTTCTTGAGTAATTTGTGCAGTTCAGTGTGTTTGCTACTCTTGTCCCTGAATAACATTTTACTTCCTCATTCCTTAATCATGGTTACATTTTAACTTCGATTCTGTACATTTTGTGAATAATGCAGGGCAGACGATGAACCTGTCGATCCTAAGAAGTTGCTCGAAGAATCTTGCAAATCTCGGTGTGTGAAGAGTTTTATTGATTACAAGGTTAGTTGAGTGAATTTTTTTGACGAATGGTTACTGTTCAAGCTTTTTAAATATGATAGCCATCAAACGTTATTTATTTATTTATTAAAATTTTCGTTCACAAAGATTGTTCGAGTCTAATTATATTTGAGTTTAAATAAATGGTGTCAGGATTTAGCTTAGAAACGTATATTTATGAACAAAATTAATTTTTTGAGTTAAGAAGTGAAATTCAGATTTAAAAGGTAAAATTAGTGGAAAAGAATTTCGTTCTTGTTTCTTTAGACAATCTGAATTCTGAAAAGGAAAATGTTCAATGGGATGGAGGGAGTATGTTATAACATATCAGAATATGTGCAGGGATGCACAGCCAATTTGGATTAGTTTTAGATATATGAAAGATTGTTATGATATGAGGAGGGTGGAGAGGAAACTGGCATCTGTTTCAATCCAGCTCTCGCTGTTTTTGTCATATGGTTCACAAATTGTTTCTGCTATGAGGAATCATAGTGCAGCTGGAAATGTATTATATGAACGAGTATAGGTCAGAATGTGTAAGGGTTGTGACTTGTGACTGGCTAATGATTAGAGCCTTTTTAAATCATGTACTTATAAAAGATACAAATCTGTCATTCCTTTTTCCTTTGTGGGTTGTGAGAGGCAAGGGGTTGTGATCTAACATTTTATGCTTTTGCACAGGATTGTGCTAAGAGGATTCAAGGAGATCAAACTGGCACAAAGCATTGCACTGGCCAATATTTTGATTACTGGTCTTGTGTTGATAAATGTGTAAGTGTTTTCTGTTTCATTTTGATTTCTTGGTTAGTGTTTTCAATGTGCACTAACTTTCATGGTCGCTGATTGCAGGTTGTACCAGAGCTATTTAAACAACTGAAATGACGATGGATGTGGGGTCATCAAGATTATCGTCATGCCTGATTTTATCGTGAAATTCCAACTTTTGTTTCTAATTTCTGTTAAAAAGGGTCCAGCTTCTGTTCTAGACAGCTGATAAATCAAACTTGTGTTTTATCGTATGCTTGGAGTTTTACCACAGCTTTGTTGTATAATTGTGGAACCCAGAGATGCCACATCAATAAGGAGACGTTTTGGGTTTTGCAGATAGTTCGCTTTCTCGATGGTTCATTTCCATTTGTGCTCAAGATTATCTACAGGGGAATTGGTAATATAAGCGAAAGGAGAAAAGAGTTGCAGTTCCTCTATGTTGCACCATCTGTAACGAAAAGATTGTTCTATTTGACATATAAGGGTAAGTAATTTATATGGATGTTTTATTTGACTTTCACGTTGTTCTGAGTACAAAAAAAATTAAAAAAAATATTTACATAACTTTTTAAGGGAAAACTTTACATTTCACTTTACCTAACAAGGAATAAATATAGATTCCTTATATTTCATAAAAAATAATTAAATCTGTAAATTATCTTATAGTAATTTTTTTGAAAGAAGATTGCAATAATATACTATACGATCATTTGACATGCAATTAATGAGTATGTTTAAAAAGAATATAAGTGGGTTTTTGATTTCCAAGAAATATTGGAAATGTACGTGTCCAGTCAAAGTGAATGAAAGATAAATGAGTATGGTATTAGGTTGTCTCCATTTAATACAGGAATAATGAAATTAAGTGACACATCATTTAATTAACTCAATTTTATGATTTTAGAGATATGTCAAACATCTAATCTCACTGCTCGTTTTATTAAATGGAGACAAGCTGGATCCTGACCCGGCTCTATTTACCCACTAATTGTTAAAACTCACACTAATGAAAAGACAATAATATCCTTATCATATACTTCCTCCGTCTCAAAAAGAATGTTTCATATTCTATTTTGAGATGTCCCAAAAAGAATGCTCAATTTCCTCCTTTAGAAACTTAGGAGCTCGTTTTTGACTAGATTATTCCCATGAAGTAAAACTCTTCGCACGAGTATTTTGACGGAATAATTGACGATTTGTGAAATGTTTGTTTTTCAAAATCAACTTCCATCTAAATCAATTCCTGAGAGCCCTAAAGCGATGAGCGAATGGCAAAGTGAATTCTTTCATACTCCACCGTCATCCTTACCAATACTCGCCGCTTCATCAACCTTGCTTGGAGACCAGAACTCCATTGCTTCCTTGCTTCCTCGTCCTCTTGTACACGGTAGGTGGTACTGGTTTATCTATCGATTCTTTTCTTTTTCTTTTTTTGTTCAAAGAGGTGGTCAATCTCAAAATTTGATCCATTATTTGTTGATTTGTATGTTTTGATTATATTGGGAATTTGTGATAGTCAAACACAAATGAAGCTAGATTAATTCTGCTCCACATCCGTTTTTTTTCCTTGTGATTAGA
>JBBYHH010679808.1:0-10253 GCA_038382905.1 Daphne laureola
AAAATGTGAAACCTCATAGAATGGACCTCAAATTACTTCCCGGGACATGAGAATCATTAGAAAACGTGTTCCTGCACATTTAAAACCGAGTCCCAAAAATGTCAGATTTTAACCATCGGGAAACTTTTCCTGGAAAATCACTATTTACCTAAGGTGGTGTAACACTATGTAATTAAATTGATTTCTTAAGTACTTAGGGTGCGCTTAAAGAGACTCTTCCATTAACTAATACTTTCTTCGTACTCTAAAAGATGTATCATTTACTTTTGAGTCGCTTTAGGGTGCGCTAAGTACTGAAGAAATTAATTTAATTACATAGAATGTCACTCCGTAATACATAAGTGGACAATCCGTGTCAACATGTCACGTGTTCACCTAATGTGTCCATCTTCCTTCCACGTCAGCAGCCTGCTAGTCAAGCCAACTTAGTCAAGAGCAAAAACTAACCAAGTTGTTCTGTGTCCTTCCTTCCCTCTTACTACTGATCAAAGTTGATGATCCTGGCTAAAAAACTTATGACACTCGCAGTGGCGGATGAGCAAGAGAGCTTTCCCAGCTACCGCTGGACAAGTTTTTTAGCTCAGTAGACCTATAGCTCATTTCAACAATTGTTTTTAATAGAATTTGTAACTCATATACTTTTAAGTATGTTTATGGTATTTGTATTTACAATTTTTATATCATTTTTATTGAATTCTTGATGAATATTATGTAAAAATTGTGTTATGATTTATTAAAAAATTTACCTTTTATTTATTTATTTTTTTCGCTCACCCAGCTTGTAGAGCCTAGATACGCCACTCGACACTCGTTGTGTAATTCATGTTACACATCGTTATTGTTGAAACTTTGTGATAAAATCTACCAAGTTGTTTCGTGTCATTCCTTCCCTCTTGTTACAGATCAAAGTTGATGATCCTGGCTCAAAAACTTATAACACTCGTTGTGTAATTCATGTTACACATCGTTATTGTAGAAACTTCGCGATCAAATCTACCAAGTTGTTTCGTGTCCTTCCTTCCTCTTGCTATGGATCAAAGTTGGTGATCCTGGCTAAAAACTTTATAACACTCATTCTGTAATTCATGTTATACATCGTTATTATTGAAACTTTGCGATAAAATCATACTACAGATCTAAGTTGGTGATCCTGGCTAAAACACTTATGACACGCGTTATGTAATTCATGTTACAAATTGCTATTGCTGAAACGTCGCAATAAAATCTTGCCTATTGAGCCAAGATGGTGATCCCCGCTCTAAAAAATATGACACACGTTAAGTAATTCATGTTACACAATTACTTTAGTGATGTTCCTGAATCTGCGATGACAAAAGTGAGAAATTAATGATCCACGTTCAGAAATGAAGATTCGTGTTGTGTTTTTAATGAAAGAACATCAGAGTAAATTGCACCAAATATACTTGAACTATAGACTTCCTTGCAAATCTATATCTGAACTAAAGTTTATTACAAAAGTGGCTCTAAAGTATGGGTACGTTGCAAATCTATACCCGTGACTTGACATCCGTTAAAAGTTAACGCAACTTACGAAAAAAATGTTTAATTTGACCTTTATGGTTTCTAAAATGTGTTGAACACCCGTGTATTTTTTTCAAATAATCTTCGCAAATTATTCATATTAATTATAAATTGATTCTAAAATATTCAAAAAATTATCAAATTTGACAAGAATTTTTTTAAAATAATACTCCTCAATAATAATATTTGTACTAAAATTTACCTTTTTTATGAAGACAAAAATAGTAATTATCAGAATAAAATGCAAGAATGAAGAATAACTTTCTAAAATCCAACATTTATATTAAAATATTTAGATAATGTAAAAACTTCAAATAAGGATATTAAAGCACCAAACCAATACAAATTTTGAAAAAAAATCTAAATGCATTTTAATAGCACACAACTTAAACTGAAAATTTTCAAATCGTCACACTTTTCTATTTTGTGTTTGATAATTTTGAAAATACTAATGTCTATTTGTTTTCTTTTAGGCTTTATTATCAAATAACCAAGATGGTGATCCCCGCTCTAAAAATTATGACACAAGTTAAGTAATTCATGTTACACAGTGATGTTATTGACGTTCCTATGATCATAAAAGTGAGAAATTAATTATTCACGTACTCAGAAGAAGTGATGATCCGTGCTGTGTTTTTAATGAAAGAACATCATACAATCTTAACTTCCTCAGACACAATTTGTATTAACATAATCATAAAATCATTATAAAAATCATAATAATCTTCCATTAATGGATCATGTGTAACTGTACATTTTGTATTAAAAAATTAATTCCCATCATTAAAAATAACAATACCACCTATAATAAAATTATCAATTTACATCAATATTTCATAAACAAGTTCAGTATTTTGGACTAATTATTTCTTCAATTTTGTGAAACTTTCTTTGCTTTAGCATTTTGAATATCCATGCATGACCTGTAACCTCTGATTGTTCATTTTCTTACTCAGAAAGTGACATTTTCTGTATTTTTCTGGTTATTTCTTTCTTTTGTCTCTCTTTCTTTCAACTAATATTTATTTTTTGAAGCAATTAACCATTTGGATTTATCTGTGTGGTTTCATCCTTTTTTTGGAATTGACATGAAACCCTGATTAGAAGGTTTTACTATACATACATTAAGTATCTCTATATGTTACCCATAAAAAAAAAAAGTATCTCTATATTTTCGTTGTGTATTAGTGATAGGCAATAAAAAAAAGTGATGCACTTGAGAAAAAAATTGATGCACTTTAGAAAAAAATGATACATTATAGAAAAAAATGATCCAAGTAAGTGATGCACTTTAGAAGAAAAAAAATAATCCACTTTAGAAAAAAATAATGTACTTTAGAAAAAAATGATGCATTTTAGAAGAAAAAACAAATTCTACTAAGTGATGCATTTTAGAAATAAAAAATAATACATTTTAAGAAAAAAATGATCTAATAAGAAAATTCAACGTATTTATATAAAATAACACACTTATAATTAAAATAAAAAATTAAATATTTAGGAAGCACTATTTAAAAAAGCGTATCGTAACCTCACTTTTAGCAAAATTGACTTGATGTAAGATCACCCGGCAGCCGGTTCCTTAAGATGCCGGTTCCTTAAGATTTACCCAAATTATTTTGTGCTCCTAAGTTTTCATTTACCTATATACTATTTGTTGATGTTGATTTGATATTTGTGAATAGTAGTGATTTTGACTTTATTTTTTGGTTGGTCCATATATTAAACGACAACGTTTTCTTTTAGAGACAGTACTATCTAATGCACCATATCTTTTCAGCAATGAAATTTTGGTCAAACGATTCTAAGAGTCATCAAAGTTTCCTAAAACGTGCAAGAATACCCCATGTATTCACAATCTAATAGTAATACACTTAAAAACCATTCTATTCGCCTTCTATCCACAAATGAACGCCTATATTAATCTTTTTTAACGAAACACACTTATATGCGAAAATAGTTTTTGCCCTTTAATGATCTCAAATAAAATGAAGATTTATGGTGATTCAATTGATAGAATTTGTATTTTCTAATAGTTTTTCTCTTTCTTTCCATTTTCCCATTAATAGATTCAATTTGAAATTACTTTAAAAATCTATTTACTTTCTTTTATTTGTTTAATGACTTTTCTCTATCATATTTATGTTCGATAAATATTTAACATGTACCCGCAACGAAGTGCGGAGAAAAAGAAACCTCGTATATCCTATAAAAGAAAAGTTAGAAATACAATAAGTTAGGGTCACAATCAATTTTACATCAATCTGACTTTTCAAATAAAGATGGAGGAAATTATTGAATTTCAAATTATGGATCCGTAACAATTGATGCATAATTATGACTGATCACAACCTAACTTTGTCTTCTTCTTCTTCTACTTTGTCTGTGTTTAATTTCCTGTATAATTCAGGTACTGTATGATGATTTAGCTCCTTGATCGAGCGTCTTCGATTGCTAGTCCAGATTGTGATTTGAAGCGCTTCAAATAAGGCCAACCACCGCTTCTGATCTAACTTCCCCATCATCCTTACTTTTCCACTTTCATCATCAACCCACAAATTAATCAAACCATTAACCCCTTCAATTATAGTTATACTCCAATATTGTTCAGGAAAATTTGCAGTTTTTTCATAACAGAAATTATACTATATATTAATCAAGCCAATAGTAATATACACATAGGGTCAATTTAGTTTGGAAAATTTTCCTTAATTTTCATTTCCAATATGTATAATTAGTCATTAAAGAATCACAAATCTTGTTTTCCAAGTTTTGGAAAACTCATCTATTAAAAATGCAAAAAATTGTTTTGAAATTCTCCATTATATTGATTTGTATATCTAGGGCCGGATTGGTTATAATTACTACTCATCCGTTCCTTTTTAATAGTTACGTTTCTTTTTCAGTATTTAATCTATGTATTTTTTTCTTTTACATTTTGATATATAAAGTTAAGTAACATATATACATAAAACAAATTAATGTGTCTAGTTTCTATAAATATTTTTTAATTTTTTTTTGAGAAACTTCTTTCTATGAAAAAATTGAGTCAAATAAAAATTTAAAACTCAAACGTAATTATTAAATAAGGACGGAGGGAGTAATATTTTGAAGAGGCCCAGTAGTATTTTGGAGAGGCCCAGTAGTGTGGATTAATTGAAGGCCCGTGTTTGTATTTCTGTGGTTGCATGTCAGGCCATAGGCCCATAATAATCAGAACAGTACTTTACTATTTTGGGATTAAGGATGAATATGGAAAGAAAGAGATGACCGTCATACATTCAAGAGTGACCGCGGATGGTCTACTGTGGATAATCAGAACAGTACTTTACTATTAAATTTAATAAAATGAAAGTTAAGGTTAATAAATTTACTTTCAAGAATGATTTTCTCACATGTCACCGTGTCTTTTGCATGAATTTATAATAGCAAAAACTAATTAAAATACCCAATTTTATTACGGATCTAATAAATTAATAATTATTAATGTTCTTAATATATCAAATAACAATATATTCGGATAAATAAATTTATAAAAAATTAGTTCCCTTTAAAAAAAAATTAGGTTGTCTTTATTATTGGAATATTGAAATTAATTATCAAATATGTTAATATAAAAAAATCAATTCTCCATCGATACCAAAAAAACCCACAACAACTACCTTAATATCATGTGTGTAAATAACTCATATTACATTTCCTCCATCTCTGAAAAATTGATTTTTCATGTTTAATATTTAATCTATACTAAACTTCATGAATTCAGCGGTGTGCAGTGCATTGGAGATGGGTTAAACAAAAGAGTTTTTTTTTTTTTTTTTTGTTAATTTTATTGATATGTGGCACAATCTCTACTTGACAATAAATTACGGTCACAACAGAGAAGCCCGATCCAAACTTTATTTATGGTTCCTTAAGTTACATGAGTTATGTTTTATTTTTTTTTTGTTTATTTTCATTCTATAAGTTACATTTTTTTTCCCAATAAAATCATTTTGCTAAGTATGTTTTATGTTAAAATTAGGGACATTTACCATCATTTGACCCCAAAATTTTTAAAAACAAACAAATTAACTATAATTTTTGAAAATTACACTTTGAGTATCCCCTTCCAAAAAAAAAAAAAAAAACTTAAATTTATCTCGCGAGCACTACACCAGCCATCTTCCCTTCTTTCGACCAGCCCTCCCATCCTCGGCGAGCCAGACCACTGCCAATCGTCAACCCTGTCTGAAACCGTCAAACCTATCCCTTCTCCACGACCGTCCTTTCTCCCCGGTAGATCGACCTTGACCATTTTTTCTACTCAAACCCGACCCTCAAATTTAAATATTGGACTTCGTCACGAATTGAGCTATTTATTATTAACTATAAACTCCACCAAAGATGTTAATATATCTAAAACTATTACGTTCAAAATAAATAAATAAATAAACTTAAACATCCGTACATAAGCATAATAAATTATCACTCCCTCCCACTCGTGGTTGATGGGGGTCTGGTAACCGCCAATCCTTTACTAAATCCGTTACCAATAGTAAGGTGTCAAACTGTTACCAAACCCGTTACTAAAACTTATATCCCCTCTCACACATGCGTTACCAGATCTCTTACCATTGGTAAAGGGTTGGTAACGCCCAGGGGCATTACCAGCCCCTTACCTTTTTTTTTTTTTTTTTTTGGTTATTTCGGTTTACATTTATTAAATTTATAATACTGATTTATAATTTATATTTAATAATAAATTTTATGATTTAGAAATAATTACATAAATAAAAATAATTATATTAAAATAAAATAAAGCATATATAAATAATAAAAGCATCCCAAATTAAATGTTAATATTTGTACAAAATGATCTAAGGTGGTGGAAACTGAAAGTCATCCTACCGCGTATCCCGGTTCGGCGAATTCTGCGACGTTGCCGTTGGCTGGTTAGGTTGTGGCCCATAGTTTAGTCCATCACAATCACTGCCGTAACCCTGTCTGTTCAACAAAATTACTAATTCATTAAAAATTCCAGAAAATCACCAAAATTACTAAAATTCATAAACACCAACATATATTCATCATAAAATTACTAAATCATTAAAATTTTCAGAAAATCACCAAAATTACTAAAATTCATGAAAATCACGATAAAACTTGTACCATGAGAAATCATCAAAAATACTAAAACAATACTAAAGAAATCATCAAAAATAAAAAAAATTATTAAGGTACTGTCATGCTCAATAAAACTAAAAAATGAAAGAGATGAAGTTACTGTTATGGAGATAGTTGAGACGGACGTTGACTCGGACGGCTGGCGGATGGAGGTGAACAACGACGACGATCGCAATCTGAGGAGGAGAAGACTGGTTAAAAAAAAAACACATCGAACCGGCCAAAATCAAAAGAAATGGTGTCAAAATGCTTACCTTCGTCTGTTGAGGAAGATGACACCAAAAGTATGGCGGAACAGACGGCGGGGATGGAGACCGGCATTTGAAGGGCGGAGGTGGACTGAGAGAAGTTTGAGATGAAGATGGGGCTCGAATGGGGAAGAAGAGGAATGCAGAAGGGTTGTTAAGGTTGGCAAGGGGTAGGGGCGTTACCAAACCCCTTACCACACACACCTACTTTAATTCAACCGGTGCCAGCTGTTGGGAATTTGGCAGTGGAGGAAAAATGAAAATAGTGGTAAGGGGTAGGGGCCTTACCACACCCGTTACCAGCATTTGTTTTTTTTTAAAGGAAATATTCTACTACGAAAAAAGTAAAGATTTCGTCGCAGGTTTTTCAGAAATGTTAAGGGGTTGGTAACGGGTCAGGACATTACCAGATGGTAAGGGGCCAGGGCGTTACCAACCCGTTACCAACTTTAAATTAGTAACGCATTTGATAACGCTCTGGGCGTTACCAATTTTCAACCAAACATTTTGACCGTGGTAAGGGGATACCCCTTACCAAGCCCCTTGCCATCCTCCCCTCAACTACATAGTGATACTTTGTCATTTTCGGCCCTAACTTCAACTTTTTACCAAAATTGTTTTTCTTCTCCAAACTTTTACCAACTTCCTTAAATGTTGTTAACAACATTAGTCCATCATTACATCATACTTTTAACAACATCTTCACTAATTTAACCCTTAAACTTTCAGCCTCAACATGTATTTTTCACCAAAACTTTTCTTCAATTTTCTACTTCAACAAACATGCTTCAAATCATCAAAACACCAACATACTTCAACATTTTAAACAAAGAACATATACTTTGTTTAACACCAATAATTTGGCCAACATCTTCTCATTTTTCCAAGATGATTCAAACATAACTCCAAGTATTAAACATGCTCTAAATTCACCCAAGAACATGAATCAAACATAATAATAAGTTTCCAACATACTTTGAACTTTACACTACTTAAAAAATCCATAAAAATATCCAATCTTCATGGAAATATGTAGTAATTCTTTATACTACTCCATAATAAGCATAAATTCATGCTTACCTCAAGCAAAATCCAAGAAATTCTTGTAGATATTTTTCCAAAAATCCCTCTTTAAATTCGGCTACCACTAGAAAAACAAAGGAGATGAGCTCAACAATTTTGATACTTATTTTCATCTTGAAACAACCATTTAAACAAGTTCACCTTGATTTTTTCTTGATGAAATTATTGAACAATTTTGCCAAATAATTCCTTGTATTTTCGGCCTAAGAAAAGAAGAGGGGAATGAGAATTTTTCAAGCTTCCAAACATGATGAAACTTTGATATAACCTTGGACAAGAGTTTACCTTCTTAACTCTTGAAGGTTGATGAAGATTGATGAACAAATCTCTTCCTTGAACCACCTTGAAGATTCATCCAAAGTGAGAAATGGGAGGAGATGATGTAGTTTCCAACTTCCAAGCTTACTTCCTTGTAAGATTACTCAAGAGAACAACTTCACTTCTTGGGATCTTCAAGCTTTGATGATGTTTAGTGGTAGTTTAGAAGTGTTTAGTGTAAGAACATGTATGAATGTTCAAGAGAGAGATGAGAGAAAATACTTGGTAGAATGAGAGGGAGGTTGCCGAATTGGTTAAGGATGGGTTGTAGAAGGGAGTATGACTAGGTGCAAGGGAAATGAGTGAAGGTAGTATTAGTTTATCATTTCAAAAGGATAAGAAGAAATGATTACTTCTTTTCCTACACTCCAACCCTTCCATCATATCCTCCCAACTACCAAAATGTCAACAAAATGTGTCTAAAATCAGCAGCCGATGTGATAGGACCGAATTACCCCTTACCGTCCATTTTTCCGAAATGACCATTTTGTCCTCCGAGGCCAAATTTTGCCAAAATCACTCCGGAATCACGTTCCATCTTAAAAGTGTGAAATCTAGTTGAATCAACCCCAAATTCATTCCCGGAACATGAGAATTTTCATAAAATATGTTCGTTTCTCCAAAACGACCATTTTACCATCCGAGGTCAATTTTTGGTAAAATGGCCCGGGGTTCACAGAACCTTATAAAAATATGAAACCCCATAGAATGGACCTCAAATTACTCACCGGGACTTGAGAATCATTAGGAAATATGTCATGCACGCTTGAAAAATACAGTCCCGGAAATGTCAGATTTTGACCGTCGAACAATTTTTTTTCAGAAAATTATTATTCATCGGAGGTGACTGTAACACCAGTCATACTCAGAAAAACCCGGATGCTTCCAATCTCAACCCCAAACAGCACCACACTCCAATTTCCGTAAATATCCACTAAACACAAACCATTTTGAACGACATAGATATGGATGGAAGTGGCTGCCCACTAATAGCCAAAAATCTAGGTCCCCTAGGCACCCCGACGTCTTTAGGCCATGGCCATAATACAAACCCACGATAGTGGAGGTGAAGTGCGTGACTGAAGGGTGGCCACCATTCCCACCATGAACACGACACCCTCGGCTCTAGGCGAGATGCTACCCCCACACGCGGAGGTCAAAAACACAAGACACCGTCGTCGGACCAAAAGACACTCCAGTGGTTGGAACGTCGAGCAAACCGCATCGGTTGCATCTTTGAGACAAAACTTGAGGCTGTACAGGAAGCGGTGCACCCTAGAGGAAAAGAAACATGGTCTGGGAAGGTGCGCGATGAGGCAGAAGAGAATCCAAACAAATGGCTGGAAGAATGGTGGTCGACCCTTGATGCAGTGGTGAAAAAGCGGTGCTCATGACGAGATGCCCACTGAGTTAACGGCCAGTCAACGTCGCCGGAGACAGAGCGCTGATGATCAACTGAGCGAGAGGGCCACCCCTTTGATGAGGACAGCGCAACACTCCGAAGCAAAACCAGGCTGGTGGTGGAATATAGCATTGCCGGAGGGGAAACCCTAGCAGAGAGCATTCTTTTTACACTGACTCAACCAAACAAATGATATTTGTTACCACCACCCCCGCGCCGGACCCGGCGGAGGCGCGCGTGCCGGTCAGGAACAGGGGTAGTGGGAACTGGCGACTCGCCTAACCTTACTTAACTGACCTAACGCAGGTCATCTCGGTGATAAAGCATATACAACCTAGCACAGCGGAAATTTATACAACAACTAATATGCTTAGATACATGCATGCAACTTTTACAACTACAGAGCCCGATCTAAAGTGATGGAATACCGAGTAGTCCAACAGGGTTGAGTCTACCAGACTCTTGCTCTCACTGCTGCTGCTGCTAAACACAAC
>JBBYHH010679919.1:0-10253 GCA_038382905.1 Daphne laureola
TCACATTTTCTTCTTTATGCTCAAGTTGTAGTATTTTTTTAGCGTACCGCTTTCTACTGGCGGATCCTTCTGACTTTATGAGCATGTGGATTGTACCTTGAGCTGGTGGTGGTGGAAGAGCCTGTTGATTGAGGCTACTGTTTTGATGAGGCTTGTTATGGTGATGATGATGCTTGTCTCTGTTGTTAATGTCATCATCTCGCTTATGAGCCTATGACATCTCGGAGGTATGATATGATGATTGGATTAGGTAATCCTTTAATTTACCCTCATTAATCTTGTCGGAGACGAGGTGTTTGAGCTTCCAGCAGCCCTCTGTGTCATGTCCATGATCCTTGTGGTAATTTTAAAAACATTTGAAGCCCCTCGTGGACTTGTGTTGGATTTGTGTTAGTCATTTTGGCACCTTGTTATGTTTTTACAGCATCAGGAGGATGTTAGTCCTTGTATCCCAAAATAAAGGGTGTAGGTCATGACTCCTCAAGAATGAAGAGAACGGGAGCTTACTAGAGTCAGAGCCCTTTTCGTACTTCTTGCCTTTGTCAGAGGAGGGAAGTGGAGACCTTTGGAAGGGTCTGTTGATTTCTTCAGAATTCATGAATTTAGTGGCTCAATCCTTGAACTCTGCCATTGTTGTAATAGGATTCTCGTTGATATTGTAGGTGAGGCGAGATTCTCGCTGCAAGCCTTGGGTGACGGCCAGGAGTTACATATTAGATGTGAGGCCTTCAACTTGTACGGACTCAGATTGGAAATGTTGTACGTAGTCTCGTAACGACTCTTCTTTTTGTTGTCGGACCTTTAAGAGGTGGTGGACCATTTTGGGGGGTGGTAGAGACCCCATGAAATATCTGAGGAAACTTGTTACCAAAGCTTTGAAATTTGTGAATTTTTGCTCTCCTTGAGTACCAAAGCAAGTAGAAGCTACACCCTTGAGTGTAGAACTGAAGACTTTGCAAAGGATTGGGTCATTCACCCGTGCTATCTCTATTTGTGAGATGTAGGGTCATAAGTGGTCGATTGGATCTGAGAGTCCATCATAACTCTCTATCGTGGGCATTTTGAACTCAAGTGGTTCTTTGGCGGCGAGGATGTCCTCGATGAATGGTTGTGTCAATAGGACCTCAATGTCCTTGAATGTTTGGTTAGGTATCTTAACCTGCTCTTTGACAAGGTTGATATGGTGGACGAGGTCATCAACGTTTAGATTTCCACCCTTAGAATTGTCTTGGCAGTTGGAATTGTGATGATGATGGGAATTTCCCTTGTTTTCTACTTGGGAGTGGCCTCGTATATCGTTGAGTTCTGCACGAATGGTCTGGACCATGAGGACCTACATATCCTGAAGGATGTTGTCTTAAATTAGGTTTATTTGAGCTGGGTCGATGATCATTGGTTAGGCAGTGCTTGTCCCGGTGGCTGGAACAGTGGCTCGATTGTGCGGCGGAATTGGGGGCAATTGGTCCTCCGCTGCTCCATTATTTGGAGGGGAAACTTTGTAGGAACTGGAATGGGTGTCCTCCATATTGAGGAGGTTGTCCTGGTTGTCATTGCTGGTGTTTTTCCTCATTTTTTCCATCTCTTTAGAGAATAAATTTTTTTTTTGGGAAAAATGAATTGATTGTGGGTTCGGATTTCTGGCAGACGACGTCAAATTGATAATAAACTAGCAATCCAGAGCCCAAGAGTGCCGAGACTATATGGAATCGATGACTTACAAAGGAAGACATACACACAGATTAGGCAGAGACAGAGGAGAGGAGTGTGTGTGTAGTTTGTACCATTTGTATGTTGGGCACCACCCTTTAAATAAGGTGGTGCCAAAGCTCATCATGGAAGGCTTGATCGGTGAGATTGCACAATCAAGGTGGCTATGTTTGTGGAGGTAGCCGTCATAGGCGTTGGGGGGTCCGTTGAACCAAAATGTAGCATTACCAATGATAGCGTGATGTGTGTCCATCATTAATTATAGGTGGATGGTGTAGTAAGGTTTCGTCTTGTTATACGAGGCGTTGTCTCGTAGATGGGCTTTTTGTGTTGCCTCGTATGTGGGCTGGGTTAGGTCCATACGTATCAAAATCCATAATTATACTTAGCTTCTAACCTTCTATGTTCCATATATATATATATATTGAAAAAGGAATAATCAGCTTTCTCATCAATTATTAATGATAGGATGAGGTAAGGTATGTATAAAGATTAAACGGAAACCAAAAGTTCAGTTCATATATGAGAAATTTTGTACCCACACATGCTGGTCATAACTTTTATTTATCAAAAGACACAACAATTTCAACTAAATAAATTGCTCGGCTGGTTATGCAAGTAAGAATACTTAACATTGCAGCTCACCTTAGAGAAAAGATTATAAAACAATGATGCAATTCAAAGGACTTTCATCAAAATATATTATGTTTACAGAAAAGTTTTAGAAATACAAGCCTATATAATAGTCCATATAGTTATACTTCCCAAATCAAAAGAAACTGGAATCATGTATTCATATTAGTATTATTTTCTGATAATTACTTCCCACTCTTGTAAAAATAAATTCAGAATGTTATATTAGAATTATTAAATGATGCAACGGAACAATTCAAACCTCATTTATGTAATCTAAGTCCATGATTTTATGGTCTTTTTCTAACACTCAAAGGAATGGATCCTTCATAATCTCAATTTTGCTAAACTTAGTATATTAAACATCATATACAAGAACCTGAAATATGTTCATGCAATTAGGAACTACACCACCAACTCAAGCCAAGAGTGAAGAAGAGAGACAAATTAATTACTAGATTATCAAATTGCTCTCCTCCGGAAGAAAATGCTAGAAAAAATGTCTCTTTTAGTTGGATAAATGACAGAGACCTGATCAAAGGCCAAATGGGTTCATTATCAAGAAATAAATGTGACAAATTACATGTATGGTTTACGTATCTACAGTTGTTGTAATACCCAAAACCTTTTCAATCTCAACCAAATCTACAAAATTGATTTCATCAACAGAAGGTGGAAAGTCCCTAAAAAAACCTTCTAGAGTAATCCAATTGCATTGAGCTCCATCTTCCCTCAAAATGACCAAAAACTTGAACAATAAATTATCAGAAGACCTCTTAGGTGTGTATTAGATAGAAGCGAGTAGCAAAATCAATACTCCCTCTGTCTCAAATGTATTGTCACAACATCATTTTTTTTGTCTTAAATGAAATGGTCCTTTCACACTTATTTTTAATTTTAGTCCACTTTTACCCTTGCACATGCACTTACTCATAGAGTCTATGGAATGGGTTGAGAAGGGTGAGAATGGGTTTGGAAGAGATAATGATGAAAATTTATGTATAATGAGTTAGTGACTGGTACACTATCCAAGCATGCGCCTCAGCAGGCCTCGCAAAGCTACCCAGACGTGCGCCTACGCGGGCATTGTAGAACAGCTATCGCGCACGCGAGCGCAGGCAGTCCCATCATCGCAGGACAGCTATCGCGCACGTAAGCGCAGGCAGCCCCATCATGGGGTGTGCATGGACAGCCCTCGCGTATGAGTCAAGGCGACTGTACCCCCTCCACCCGCGATCCCGCGCCGGGACAAGCGAGCCACGTCTCTGCCTCCTCCTGTGCATAACTCCCACGTTCTCCTCTACTCCCACGTTCCAAACTGGCATGTCCCCCACGTTCCCTACAATGTGGAGACATGGCCTGGGAATTATGGAGGCAGTTCCATATATAAGGGGGTTCATCTGAGAGCAAAGGTATGATATTCTCTCTGACTACACACATTCAGACCTTGAGTTCTTGAACTGACTTGAGCGTCGGAGTATCTCCCCGGGGTCCCACAACCTTGGGTCTTTTCAGGGAATCGTCAACGAGAAGGAGGAGAGGATATCAATGACATTATCTGGGTAGCTGAGATATCGGCTATCAGTGACCAAAGACAATCTTAATCTATATAAAAAAAATAAAAGTGAGAATACAATATACAATAAAGATAGCAGCTAAATATGAGCAAAAACCAAACTTGCAAACTCACATTTTTTTAGGAGATGTGTAGAAATGAAGATTGACAACCTCTGTCAACAAAAAAAAACAGAGAGTAGATCATAACCCATAAAAACAACAGTATCTTTAGAAGCTAGCTATACAAAAATGATGAGGAAAGAATGAACAGGGGAAAGAAAATAATCCTATTGGACTCATACTACGCATTTTCTGTTTCAAGAACATCACTAAAATCATTCCTTTCAATAGTTCCAGAAAATAAAATTGAGTATAGTAGAAATAAAATTAATAAAAAAAATGGTGACAAGTGTAAAAGTTGTAGAAGCAAATTACACTCACCAAAATTGATAAGGGAATCACCAAGGAGGACTGAGATCTAAACCATCTAGATTCGGCCAATAACAACTTAATCGTCCATGCCAGCATTGCCCTATCCACCCAGGACCACCCAAAATGGTGCTTAAGAATTCATCCAAATTAGAAGGAGAGAAGATGAAGAACAATGATGAAGAAGATGAAGGAAACTTCCTTGTGTGAAAGAGTGTGATGGCCGTCCCCTCCTCCTCTCTTTTTATAGATGATGAGGGGTGGTTGTAACACCCTTGGAGCTGGAAGGTTGCACCTTTTCTCCCCAAGGAAGTTACCAAGGCCCCTTGCCCTTATCAAGGGCAAGTACATGGTAACCTCCCCCCTAAATGGCGAAGGGGTGCCTTCCAAATGGCACCTTTTCACCTCTAAGATGCTTCCCAAGACCGCTTACACCTTAGTAACCGCCAAGGGGTGTGTCCCATGTGCCTAGGTGCATACACCTTGCACCTTAGGTGTCCCTTTTTACCAAAATATCCCTATTTTGTCTAAAAGGGTACCAATGGGCGTTACCACTTATAAATCAAGGTCAAACATCACATAGATGTTCCAAATTATTACATCACACATATTTGAGCTCTCATGAGGTCCTTTCAGTTCACATTGAGCTGAAAGTCACTTCTTCATCAAGACTAGCTCACTTGAGCTAAAGTTAGCTACCTCTAGCTAAGTTGAGCTAAAGTTATATACTTGTGAACTAACTTGAGCTAGTACTAGCTACTTTTAGATAGTGTGAGCTAATGTTAGATACTCCTAGATAATATGAGCTGAGATTAGCTACTTCTAGCTAACTTGAGATGAAGTTATCTACTTCTAGCTAACTTGAGCTAGAGTGAAGCTGAGTATAGCTACTTCTAGCTATAGTGAGGTGACAATGAGCTATATTTAACTACTTCTAGCTAAGATGAGCGGGTGCCAAGCTACTCCAGCTCCTGTGAGCTGGAGTGAGCTGACATGAGCTGACTTGAGCTAAGTCTAGCTACTTTTAGCTAGAGTTGAGCTAAGTAGAGCTACTTCTAGATACCCTTGAGTTGTTATGAGCTGAGTTTAGCTACTTCTAGCTAAACTAAGCTCAGGGAAAGTACTCCTAGATGCCCTCAAGCTATGGTGGGATAAGCCCAAATACTTCTAGTTGAGATGAGCCTAGGTGAGCTACATATAGCTTCCTATGGACTCAATCTTAGCTCCATGAGCTTAAGAATTATCTCAAAAGCTCTTGGTATGCCAAAAATTCTAACAAACTCTCACTCACACTAAGAGGCTTTTAAGTTCTAAACTCCCACTCTAATTAAATTCTCTCAAACATAATATAAAGCCAAAATAAGCATATTCATATAAAAGGAGTTAAGGGTGCGACCCCAAGGCATACACACCAAATCTCTTCCATTGTGGTTGTTGGACTCACAATGAAAGATTGTCCTCTCCAAACAGTCTTACTTAAACTCATCAAGTATCCGCGTGTTGTTTGAACTACTTCAAACTTGCTTGAACTTCTTCAAGCTTATTTGGACTCATCAAATGATGCCTATCAGACCCCAGACACATGATACACTTAATCTTAGTCACAATCAGTCTCTTTCTTGAATTTCAATCTTTTGAAATTTGTGATTGTATCAAGTAACCGAGTTCTCATTCTTAACACTCATAATTTCAATCCAAATTATTCTACATATAGCAGGTGGCACCAGGATTGAATTTAGAGCATGTGTATCATATAAACAGTGCATTTCCTATTAGCTTAACTACTTAGATAAATTGAATCAACTCAACTACCCAAAAGGATGATATTTCGGTCTTACTCATTCAAGACCTTCAACAAAAAATCAAAGTAGTCTTGTTGAAACAATTACCTAATAGCAAGCTAAAGTCACTAAGAGTCTGTACCAAAGATTCTTGCACTAAGTCAAGATTAAAGACAACTTTCTTAAATGCTTTCTTTGGTCGCATTTCATAGACATGGAACACTTGGAACACATTCAGAATGATGTACACTTAATAGGCGATGAGTGTGTCATTTCTCCCTCTTAAGACACCAATAGTGTCCTCCCTTTATCAGAATAAAAGGATATGTCACATACCATGAAATATCACTAAGTAAGGCCACACTTACTTCAATCACAGGCTAGGATGTATGGTGGTCATACAAACACAATGAACTTGTTCATCTCATCTTGATTTCAAATGAATCAAGGTGACATTAAGTTAAGGTGTCATGTGTTGGTACGTGACTCCCACTCAAAAGTATAACTTCACAAGTTACATGTTTCTTAAGAAACAACATACTTTGAATCCTTAACTAGTCTCATCCTTAAATCTACTCAAGATTAAAGGGCGAAAGACCTGTGTGAGAAAGTCTTTCTAATGCCTATGTTTGACATGTTCTAATTTTTATTGTGAAACTAAAGGATTGCACAAAGTATGTAATGAGAAATAAACACTTTTATTAATCATTCAACATAGTACAACATATGTGACACCAAATGGTGAAGTATAAGCCAATATTTAGAATCTACGGGGACCCACTGCTATAATATGGTGAGCAAATACAAGTGGTGATAATGGCTTAGTGAGAGGATCTACCAGTATTAGGTCTGTAGAAATATACTCAATTTTGATGTCACCATTTTCTATTGCATCTCGAATGAAATTGTATTTCATGCTTATGTGTTTGGTATTTTCATGATATTTGGGATCTTTGGTGGAAACCATGACTATCATACTATCACTGAAAATATTAATAGGTCTTTCCACCATAACTCTAGATTTCAAATTTTTAAGGAAATAGCCAAGCCATAGAGCTTCTTGTACAATTGAGGCACTTGAGATAAACTCAGCCTCCATTATTGAAAGCGTTGTACAAGTATGTTTCTTACTACACCATGTAGTAGCCCTACCATTAAGCATAAATACATAACCAGATGTAGACTTGCTGAAGTCTCTATCTCCACCCCAATCAGCTTCAGAGTAGCCATGAAAATTAAGCTTTGTTCCTTGATAGCATAGCCAATAATTCTTGGTACCTTTAAAGTACCTTAGAACTCTCTTCACAATCTTCCAATGCTGCATTCCAGGGTTGGAATAATATCTAGCCAACAAGCCAACTGCTTGGCTAATATCAGGTCGTGTACACAACATGGCATACATTAAGAAGATAATTTCACTTAGGTAGGGTATGCCTACCATCTCTTCTAGTTCCTTCAGAGTTTTAGGACACATGTCCTCTCCAATCTTGCATTCATATGCAAGTGGGGTGTTCATGGATTTAGAATTGCTCAAGTTGAACCTTTCAAGAATCTTATCCATATAAGGTTATTGAGAAAGTTCCAACAACTTCTCCTTCTTATTCCAGTGTATCTTAACACCAAGAATGTAGGAAGCCTCTCCCAAGTCTTTCATGTAAAATGTGGAAGATAACCATCCTTTGATGGTTTTGAGAAAATCGACCCCATTACTATCTATTAGTATGTCATCAACATGCAAGGTCATTATAGCATATCTAGAGCTAGATGAGAACAAGTAGACACAATGATCTTCATGCATCATCAAAAAGTCATAATGAGTGGCTGACTGGTAAAACTTCAAGTACCATTATCTTGAAGCTTGCTTAAGACCATAGATAGACTTCTTAAGCCTACATACCTTGTTCTTCAGACCATCTTGAACAAACCCTTATGGTTGTTTCATGTAGATCTCTTCACTCAAATCACCATTGAGAAAGATGGTCTTTACATCCATTTGATATAATTTCAGGTCTAGATTTTCTATAATAGCAAGTAGGATCCTGATGGAATTGAATTTCACAACCGGTGAGAAAGTGTCTTTGAAATCTAAACCTTCCTTTTGTGTGAAACCCTTAGCCACCAAACGGGTTTTGTATCTCTCGATACTTTCATAAGAATTCCTCTTAATGTTTAACATCCATTTAATACCTATGGCCTTTCAGCCTTCAAGAAGATCAAACAGTTCCCATACGCCATTAATATACATTGAATGCAACTCATCATTCATTGCACTTAGTCATCCCTCCTTTTGTACACCAGTAAGAGCTTCTTTGATGATACTCGGTTCATCAATTTTAGATGACACCAAGTATGTCTCACTTTTTGAGAGTCCCCACCTCTTGGTTATCTCAGTTCCCTTGTTAATCTTCTCAACACGAGTGGAGGTGAAACCAGCTCTTGCACTTCCTTAACTCCCTCTTGAACAAGTCCATCTTCTTTCGGATCTTGTCCATCATGATCCAATTCAATGAATTCATCATGAGGATTCACTGATCGGTGTACAAATTTACTATTTATATTTCCTCACTATAGCACGCGATCTATCTATCCTAGTATAGTGGCTCAAATTAGTGAGGGTCGAACCCAAGAGAGAGTGTTTGTGAAAATCTCAGTTCTATGTGAATCTCCTACCGATATGCAGAAGGTCTGATTGTAACAAATTATCAAGCAAAGAGTTGAGGTTTAATCAATTGATAAAGGTTATTCTAGGGTTATTTAGCCTACTTCTGGGGATGATTCATGCTTTCATATGCTATAAGTTATATGTATGCACTGAAGTCAGTCTGGTTTCCTCTCGGACAACTGTCCTCCCTCTCACCAGGTAAGTCATAGCTAGGCACTCTCGTGCTCTAGATACGACTTCCCTGAGGCAATATTGAACAAGCAATAGCTACTAGCGGATTAGTTAAGGTTCTCTCAAACTCTTATAAGATCCGCTAATTGATTCTCCTAGACCTACCTACGGCAAATCCTCTCAGATGTTCTAGAAGATTTCTAGATTGCATGTAATTGTAGGGCTAGCAATTGTACAAACATGATAGATGATGATACTAGCTTAGAGAATCAAAATCTAACTTAAAGAAGCATATTATCCACAAATAATCACCTAGGCTAATTAAACCGTAGAAGATGATAAGTAACTACTCACTAATTAACATGCTAATTGCAGGAATTAACATAAAGGAAAACGTAATTAAGAAAAGGAATAGAGATTACTTGAGCTCTCAAAAGTGCTCCCAAATTCGTAGCTAAAATATTGTGTAAATGAACTAACCAGCCCAAAATTATATATAGGAATTTACTAAAGTCTAAACTGACCCTAGACATTTTGGGCTTGAAAGAGTAAATTGCTAAGGGTAAACTGGTCTTAAAATGCACCCAAAATCCGAAAGAATTCGTAACCGTATGGGAGGGAGAGAATTTACGGTGCACTCAACTGACGCCATTCGTTGAGCTCTGAGGTGCACGAATTGTATTTCAATCGGTAGTGCAAGGCGCAAGAATGGTGCACCCTTAAGGCACCATTTTGAGCTGTCAGTCTATGCAGGACGCGGGCAAGGCGTGCCCTTAAGGAGCCGAGAGTTACGCCATCCTTGGCCAGGGTGCAGGGGAGCCATGCCGTTGAGGTGCATGGAGTGGCGCCAGCTCCAGGTCGAGGTGCAGGAGAGTTGCACCGTTAAGGCACTGGTGACCTGTGCCTTTAAGGCGCCACAAGTGGCGCCACTATTCTTGTCCACGTTGCATAGGAGTGGCGCCCTTAAGGCTCCATTTTAGCCCTTCAACTTCTTGTTCTGTGCAATTCTGCCCGGAAGATGGCTATCTTATGATCCGACTCTCCAATCTAGTTTGTGATGGACTCGTGTCCTCTGATTGTTGGAAATCTTCATCCCGAACCTTCATTTAATGCTATTTTGCTCTTTTTTCACCTTAAAGTGTGCATCCTATAAGATTTGGACAATTATAAGTAAAACACATCAAAGTCTTTACAAATCAGGCATAAATGATGAAGATTAAGTTGGAATTCTCTGGCGCACTAAGAACTTCATGAGTTGGTATTCCTACTCACTACAACTAATAGTAGTTGTGAGTTTAAGCCAGAAGAAGAAA